>JBCEWC010013022.1:0-15398 GCA_038996855.1 Solanum aculeatissimum | reverse complement strand
GGATCAGTTGGTTCCTCGTGCAGTCCAGAGGCTACAAGTGCTGTTGTATGGTTTTTTATTCGGCTTTCAAGAAAATTAAACTGATACAAAATAAATTAGTAAAGACTTTGTAACGGGACAACTTGGGTTTGTTACAACCGTTACATGATAAAATGTACCTTATTTTCCATCCTGTCATACATGAACCTGCACCCTGGCTCGGGTCGAGAGCTAATGATCTGCAAAGAGCATCTTTTGATTGGTTGGACTCTCTTTATAATGTCATCATTGGGGTTCTCCTCATCCTGTTCTATTTTCATACTTTCTTCATTGGCCTTCTCATTGAGAGAAAACTGCACCACAAACTTGTTCTTTCTTTGCCCAAAGGGTGTAATTGATTCTAAATGCTTTCTGGAGGTGGAAATGCTCCCATTAGTTTTGGGTGCTGAAACAATTGTTTCTGCCTGTGATGTCTTTCGCTTATCTGTTGGGGTATCAAGAATGATTTCCTTTGTGTTCTCGTATTCATCATTCAATAACCTGCATTGATATTTTCAGCAGTAAGCATTGAAAAGTTCACATATTTCAGTACCTTAGAGCAAAAAATAAACTCCACATTAGAGCCCATTTCACAAAAATTAACAAGAGGACAAATAGTGTTCAAGGGAAAGTGGATAATATGCAGACATACATGTTAACACTTAATATGAGTGGAAGTATTTCTACAACAACAACAACATACCCAGTGGAATCCCACAAGACAAATGGGTGTTGTTGGCTGGGATTGGAACCCCCAACCTTCATGCTGACAAAGTATTTCTCTAATAGAGATTTCTGGAATCACAAGCACAAGAGATATAAAGCATGAAAAGATTCACAATGAGAGATATTTCACCCCTGGTCCTATAGAGGCTAATTGCTCGTTGGCCAGTCAATTTATCATATAAGTAACCCAGTTGAGGCATGGAAAGAGGGGAGGTTCAAGGATACTAAAATCATAAACTCAGAGAAAGGTTGGAGTACACTCACATAGAAATATCATTGGAGTAGAAATGTAAACCAGGTGCCTTTTTAACAATGTCCTCTCTTCGCTCATTCTGTAATTGTTGCAGAAATGCACCCATATGTGAACTGCGCACAGTCAATTCCAGCCCCCTGAAAGAAATGGCCATCAAGTGAAACTTCAGGTTTGTATTTCAATTAGAATTCAGGAGTAAAATGTAACACCACCTCAGTATGTATCTAAAGGTGAAAAGAACATCAAAGTGTCAAATTTTAGGTATATCCATCTAAACAAAACAGAGAAAATCCAGTGGTTCGAGTTATTTGACTATCCATTCGTAGCTCCACTGTGTAAGTGTTTTTCCGCTTCTGTTCTTCAGCATTTCAACTAACAAACTTAACAAAAGAGTTTTTATTTTTGAATAAAGGTCATGTATGTATTCCTAAATACCTGAACCATGTCAGTTACTAAATGACAAGAAAATACTATTAGTCTTTTAAATTTTAGCAGCATCCATCTAATAAAAAATGCTTCAGTATCTTTTCTGCAGTGACCACACATTAAGCTCAAATGACTCAACTCTCTCTCTTCACTTTATCACACCAGAAAGGGCATGTGAACTCATTTAGGTTTAAGTATTATAAACTTCAGTTACAGACTGACTTAATTAACAGAGTTGGTTTCTGATATGTAAATGTCTATTAGATTAGTATTTACAATAGAACAGGATCTGCTGCTTCAAGAGGGCAGGGCAGCATATGCAATTGTATTTGCTCATCAAGCCAGTTAGAACACTGGATCTTCCCTATATAGTATAGTAACTTCTTCATAAAAAGAACATAAGTACCGAATTTTCTTTTGTCTTCTATTTTCCCTAGTTCGAAGCAACAAAACTGAAATTTGCACAAGTCTGACCTGTTGAGCGAGTAGACGTCCCAGCTAGAAACGAGATCAGAGGGGCTTAGGCTGTATTGGATACAAAAAGTAAGACCTAAAAAGCACAGAATCGAATCAGGGAATTAACCGCATAAATTCCATATACACTGCGAAAAAGAATCAACTTTTTTTACTTACATTTGTTGAGAATTTTTGCTTCATCATCGAAACTGAAGCCATTTTTCACGAATTCATCTTTGATTTCCTCTTCCATGGCGGTTGCGAGCCTAGGGTTAGGTGTTGCAGGAAGAGAAGAACTTTAGCTCAAGAGGAAAATGGCGGGAAAACTCTCCCTCCTTTTCCCATTCTCTTGAAATCTAACCAATTTGTCAAATTAGAAAGATTAAAAAAAAACTCAAGTGATACTTTATCCGTCTTTTAAGTTTCTATATTTTTACTTCTTCATTATTAATTTGACACATCTTAAAAGAAAAATATATAAAATAGTAATTTTAGTATATTATTTTTTAAATATACTCAATATTTTAGAAAATTATTATAATTAATAATAATGATAAATTAGGAACTATAAATGATAATTTATTTATTGATTTTTCAAATTGAACTGGTAAAATTAGGTTCTATTTTTAATATATCGAACAAGTAAAAATTAACAAAAAGAATATATAAAGCATTTTGTATTTTAGTATTTTAAAATATTTGTCATTCTAAACATAATTTTATGTTTGTCAAGAAAATATATTTATCAGTGTTTGCTTCTAATATACCTCAGTCTATGAATAATGAGGAATGAAAATTTGAACACCCATTGATTTATGGTATCTTAGACAATGAGTTAAAAGATAATGTCAGAAATCATATTGTGAATGAGAAACATGATAGATAACTCGAGATTGACAATAATAAGTGGTTCACACTGAATTATTAAAAAAAAAGTCGTTACCTAATGAATTAAATGTAAATTAGAGCACCATTCTATCCTCCATCATAGAAACATTTTTCGATTTGAGCTTGGTCATAGAAAATAATAAGTAGTATTTTTAAAGAGAGGTAAAAAATTTGATTAAAATATAAATACATAAGTATATTTATACATAATCCCTTATTGAAAAATCTTAAACTTATATTTTAGTAAATAATCTATATTATGTATTAAAAGTGAATTATATATGTATTAGAGTCATATTGCTATAAATAATAAATATTTTCTAAATATGGTATATATGTGTAAGTTTCCCTAAAATAATTCACTAAACATGTATAAAAATTAAATTAAGAATTCATTACTAACATCTAATATCATTATCCTAAAATTTATAATCAATAAAGTTTACATTTCGACTCAACCTTTGTACATATATAGGATACATATATATCCATTCTTGAACATATATATATAGTGTAATTATATTGTGGCAAACAAACAGATCAAAATAATTATCAGACTTCATGGCTTTCACTTTGTTATGATATAAAAGTCATTGATTTTAAAAAACTAATAATTATGAACACGTCACTCCCCGAGCCTACACCTTGGACGTGATCGACACTCTAAAACTATTTCTGGTTCCAAGCGAGCCACTTGTCCTGACTAACTTACTCAGTGAAAGATTCAAACAATAAGGGTAGATTAATACACACATTAAAAGATCATATTGCTAAATTCCTAATAGAACATCAAAATAACTCAAAGTTGTCCAATATGAAACTAAAGGAAATAATTGTAATATTGTCTATCAAGTCTATGAAGCCTCTAAAAGCCTGATTCCAAACAGGTATCAGGATAGGCCCACGACTATCCAAACTGAATAATGATATTGAACAAAAAGACATAAGCCCCTCTATTTGCAAGGAGGGCTCACCACAACTGAGTAGAAACTGGATCTCAATAGTGCGCCCGTTGAGGATCTCTATCACCTATGTCTGTAACATAAAAGAATGCAAGTCGAAATGACGGTGGTACATGAAATGTGTGAACATGTAAAATGGCCAGAAAGAAATCATGACAAGATACTAAACTTTGAAACTAAACTTTGAGTCAATTTATTTAATGAAATTATGTCATACAAATAAAGCACATGCTTTAAATATATATAAAGAGTGCAACTCAAAGTATAACGTATAATAATTAAAATACTTAAAGCTTTGGGAGTTTCTCTAACCGACAACCATCACTATGAGGTTTGTAATGATATAATGTCGTGTCCATATTGCCAAAGCCATCAAATATCATGTAACCCTAGGGACAAACTTAACTTACGAATCCATCTTATAAGCCTTCTCAGAGGCAAGTAAGGAGTGATACAAAGTTGATACAATTCTATCCCACGCTGGCTACGTAGTTTATAAGTTCAAGTTGTTATTATTCTTACCCACATCGGTACTCAATATTACTCTCAAAATATAATTTATTATGTGCATGCTCAGTTATGTGAACTTATTCAATCTTCTCACTTAGTCTCTTTGAACTCAGTTCTTCTCAATACTTTTCATTTTATTATATCTCATTAAAGACTTCAATCTCATAGATGCAAAAAAAAGTAAGTAATACGTCTTAGCTTAATCTCAAAATAAGTAGTACATATACACACTTATACACCAAAAATATTTTTTCTCATCTCTTTACTCACTTCATGTTCAATGGTATAATTTAAAATACGCTTCTATTTCAACCCGAAAGCAAAGAACTAAGTAAGATTCATGATTTCTTGAAAGTTCATATAAATGTAAAACTAAATTCATGACTTTTCTACTCAACTACATAATGTAGTAGTTAACAGAACAATAATATTTCAACACAATGCATATAATATACTTAAAGTTTAAAAATTCATGCCCAATAACTTTTTTTTTTTAAAAGTTAACTAAACTCAAGATCTCAATTGAGTGAAATAAACGGGTGTTTAGGTACTAAAATGATCTTAGTTTGAAGATTAGAAGCAAGTATGTAGCACGAAAATGTCTTGAAGAATTTAGAAGATCTCTCTCAAACCCTAGCCTTTCTTCTTCTCCTTGATCTCCTTTATTAGGAGCTTTTCGTATTTTTAAAAGAGAAACTAACATTAAGTCCTGATATAGGACGAAATTTTTATCCCCAAACTAACGTGGTTAGGGAACTTGTCCTCGGGAATTACACAACCAGTACAACTTTACACGGCTCGTGGGTGGCCTCGTGAAGAATACCTGAGACTTGAAGGTTGAACTTTTTCGTGAAACTTTCTTTTAAACTTGATTTTCGACTTTCTATTGTATTATCATGTGTGTGTATTCATTGTATTCTTTCTTGTAATTTTTTTATTGACTGAATATGTTGTGTATTGAGATATGCTTGAACCCACAAATTTTACAATTCTTAATGTTTTACTTCAATATTCTATCGAATTAAATTATATCACATTAATTAAAACTGATCAAAATATCAAACGAACAAACTAAGACATCTCGTACGTAAGTAGGTTTCGCGAAGTTCACATCATGTCAGGTCTGGCGCCAACTAATGTTTCCTTGGATGTTCACATCAATTGGTTTGGTACTGTCCTTTTCCACTACCCAACATTGTTTTACCATGGTGTATGAGGTCGAGATCTCTTTATTTTTAATTATAAATTTCAAATTTAAATTTTGAATTTTTTTTTTATTGATAATAACAAAAAATAAGTTTTATAATATGTAAATTTGTATGTAGCCAAAGTTCAATATGAATATCAAATATTTAGAAACAAAAGAAGATGAATTATTCCACTTTTTTTAAAAAAATTTAATTAAACAACAATTTAGAGTAGTGAAAGAAATTGCCAAAAAATTAGGGATGATTTGACTAATCTAGTCAACAAAGATATTATATTGTTTAGTTAAGTTAGGAAAAAGAACAACATAAGATTTGGACATCTAATTAAGAAGTAATACTATTTTATTCGTTTTAATTTATGTGATATAATTTGAATTATCATGAATTTTTTTTAAAATAATTTTTTTTTTACAAAAAATTGTGATGTTAAATATGTTAGAATATTTATGTGACTATAAAACTTTTTAAACATGACATAATATTTGTGTAATTTTAAAACCTTTAATTAAAATTAGAGTTATAAAGTTGATTATTGTTTTTAAACAAATTAAAAAGAAGTGAGTGGCATATAATAATGTTTTCAAATAACATATTAATCTAAATAGGTGTTTGAACATAAAAATATAATATTTGAAGTTAGATTAAAAAAGGTGCTTGAAAATTGGAGTAATGCTTGAATATACCTAGACTTAAAATAAATACCACATGAAAAATATCTATCTCTAAAAAAAAGTTTAAAAAATCAATCTAATATATAACTAAATATTATTTTGCAAAAAAAAAAAAAAGAGAAGAGAAATTTCTATAAACAAATGGCACGTGATATATGGCAAGAAAGATAAGTTAAATGTGACTAATTAATAGGAATAACGTCAAGTATTATCTTCGAAGGGTGATTGATGAGAACAATTATGTTCATAAAGATTCTAAACCTAAAACAATCAAGATCACTCATGTCAACAAAGCTTGCCTAACTTTGAAAGTACAGACGGGACACTAAATTGTGACAGAGGTCGAGGATCAAATTATTATGCCAAGTGTCAACCATTAAAAATTGAAATAATGAATCTTATGAGGATGAAATTCACAAATTTTAACTATAAATAGTCTTTCATTTTACTTGTTCGAAATTCACTCACTAACAACATATTACTTCGTGTTTTTAAGCTATGTTACTCATTGTTCTAATTAATATCAATAAGATCAAGCGTATTCGATTACGCTGTCATCTACCACCATACTCAACTCTATTCATTTACTTTTTTTTTATTTCAATTTCATGTTCGTAAATTACATCTTTAATTTTTGTCTAATTCATACTAATCATTAAGCATCTTTGGTACTCTTAGACGTCGTTTGGTTCATGAAATAAGATGGAATATTCCAAAATTTAATTTATATTTTATTTAATTGAAGGTATAATTAATTTTAATAGGAGATAGAAGATTAAAGTGTATGCTTTTACAGCTTTGTAAATTTTCTTAAATTCTAAATCTTAATTAGTGATTGTGTCATTCTTTTAAGGTTATCAAAGTATAATTATAAGTTCCAAAACACTAAAATGATTACTAATGACAAAACTTAGAAGTTGGAATCACTATATATTATTGAAAAGCAAAATTATTAATCCTTGCTCTTTTTAATTTCTCTTTCGAATTGAGAAATTACTGATTTGATTAATTTAAATTTTTAGTTAAAAAAAATTCATATTTCATTTTGTGTTTATAAAGCACTTTGGTTACATATATTTCAACTCAACAAGAAACTTCACAATTTGATCTGAATCATTTAATAAATTAGAAATATAAAGCCTTGTTAATCCATCTAATTATAGTTACGTTTCAATCTCAAACAAGCTAAGATAGTCATATAGATTCTCATTAAACACATTTTTTGTGTAAAGCCATATGTGGTACTCTTGGGTGTTTTTGGAATGATTGGTCAAAATGTTTTTTCTAATAAAATAAATTTCTTAAAAGTATAAAAAATGACTTAAAACAAATTTCATAAGTGAGATTTCAAGTTCATTGTCTCCTCCTCATCTACCTAACTGATCTCCGAACCCCACTCTCCACCCCATTTTACTCCTATAACGTTTTGTCAGATTATATATAAATATTTTTTCATGCCAAATAATACACCCTTGATTCATAATTTAATAAAAAAACTTTGGAAAGAATCAAAATATAATAATGTAACATCCTCGTGTTCTTATCTAGGACTTAGAATTTTCCAACGTACCCAAAGAGTCATAATTAGGACTTAGAAGAACGTTATAGCTTTACAACTTGATGTTTTACATTAAAGTCTAAATCTTAGTGATTGCCTCACCTTTTTTATGTTGGAAAAAATTAATAGTACCCACCAAAACACTAGTAAAAAGGATGAGTTGATCAATCTTACAAGTGAGAATCACGAGAATGAGTAAGTATTCTCGATCGATTTTTCGATCAGATCCTCCTAAGAAAGAATCTCTTCGCATGTGGTTTACGTTATTTGAGATGGTCTAATTTAGTATTCATCGTAAATTCTATAATGAAATTAAGATTGTTCAACTTTGTAGACATAAGTTGTGATGGAATGGTTCGAATTCAAGTTTGAACCCTGCAATACTTGAATTTGAATTTAGTTATGTCTCATGACGAATTTTGAAATTATTTTATTTCACAATTAGTAAATGTTTTGGAGATTGGATTTTTTTTTCCTTTAAAAGTTCAAATTTTAGTAATTGGCTCACCTTTTTTAGGTTGGGAAAATTAATAGTACCGACCAAAACACTAGTAAAGCAAAATTTTGTACTTGTCTTCAAGCTGAGGGAACTGCCTTTCTGAGTGCGTTCAACATGGAAGAAAATATTTTTATGTTTGATTTGTTTTTAAAATATTATAAAAATATTTTACTAAAATATTAGAAAAATATATTTTAATTAAAAAATATATAAAATAAATTAATCCAAGACTCGAGTAAAAAATAATAAAAAGAAACAAAGAGGATTAATTTAAATTATAAATTACAAGCTAAAACATCTTAATCATGAGACTGTGGCCCACAATTTATAAAATCTAATTTCCAGTTAAACACATTAAAGAAAAAATCAAATCTCTCATATTAACACCTTCCCAATTTATATTAGATTGGTCCTACTGTAACTTTAATTCATAACCAGAATGATATTTTAATTTAACTTTCTGAGATATACAAAATAGGAACAATATTTTCTGGTTCTTTAATTAATTATTAGTTGTCACATTACAATTATTAGTGTTGGCCTACACTCTGTGACGGATTCAAGATTTTTGTTCAAGGATCAGAAAACAATAATCATACTAATAATGTTGATAAATTAGCAGATCAATTTAAAATATTAAATTTAAAAAATTAAATTTAAAAAATTAATGATTCAATTTAGATATAAACGGGTCGATTTAATTATATACGAGTGCTTAAATTTTAATAATTTTTATCTTAGTTAAATATTTTTATTAAAAAGTTTATTAGATATATAATAATCTTTACTTGAAAATCAAATTTTTAATTAAAATATTACTATATATTAAATTTAATAATTTAAAGAAACCCATAAATTTATGATATAAAGCTATTTTAAAAAGTTGACAAAGTCTTACAATTTTTTTTTAAATTGATAGACTAATTTAAGAAAAAAAACGGTCAGAATATACACTTTAAAATTTTATATTACCAATTGTTGACATCCAATTTTGGCCTAGCAATTTTTAAAAATTCACTTTTTATATTGATATTTTTAAATAGTTTAAATTATTTTTTGATGATTCTAAATTAATTTTTTGATAATTACTCTTATTTTTTAAATATTAGAATTTTAATTAGTTTAATTTTGAATTTTAATTGATTTTAATTTTTAAATTTCTATTATAAGTTAGGATATTAATTTAGTTTATTAAAATGTTATTTTGTGTTGAGTTACATTTTTATATGTCATAAATTATATTTGTTCATATATTTTTTTTAATTTTAACACGGTCTAATAATTTTTATTTTTTACACAGATAAAATTATACGTGATTAGGTGTAATTGGGCCATAATTTGAGCCCATGTTTTTAGATCAATTAAATTTTGAAGTGTATATAATTTCTATATTGTTATAAGAATAGGGTAGACATTTTAATTTGAGAAAAAAACCAAAAAAATATTATTTCTTTTCCCTTTTTTATTTCAGCGGCCGTCACCGAAATCCGACGGACCTCGCCGGAAAACCTCCAACACCACCATGATTGCCCCTTCACTCTCTTTCTCTTCACCTCAACCCACCAGTCAACAACACCATCACTAAATAATCCAAAGATTCGCACCAAAACGTCGTCACGAAACACCGCCAAACGACTCGCCATAACTCCTTTCTCGCCCCAAAATCTAGCGAACTCATGGCAACCAACAACCATCAGATTTCTTCAGCCACCAGTAGTAACAAAAATCACTGGAAAAATCACAAAGCAGCCCCCATTTTCCACCAACACAACAATCAGTAACCATCCATTTTCCGGTCACCCAAACCCCTTTTGCTCCATTTTTTTAGACCAAAAAATCCAACAAATGACCCTTTCACAGGCCCTAGACAATCCATACACCATCTCATTTTTTCAATTCCAGCCAACCATAAACACGCCAGAAAATTTACCTAAATCTTCGTCAATCCAAGCCCCAAAATCACCGGGTTTCCACCCAAAACTCTCACCTAAAAATGCCCTAAAATCAGCACCAAATAGCCCCAAAACTCCCCTGTCCTGTCCTGATGAAAAAAATAACACCTCAAATCAACTTCACCACCCTCAAGTTGCTCCTCGCCGACTCCCTTCAACTTTCCGTCCAAACAACCCCAAAAATCGCGTCAAACGACCCCATCAAACCAGCAAATCAAACGACCAACAACCCCAAAAATCACATCAAACGACCCTTGTGCGCTAAAATACACCGCTGAAACCTCACCCAAACCCTTGAAAAACCCCAAAATCACCACAAAATCAAAGCAACCAAATCAGTCCATTAACACCCTTTAAACAACCACAAATCAACACAAAATCCCACCCCAAAATGCCTTAAAAACAACCACCAAAAGTCCCAAAAGACAGAACAAAATCACACTCAGACGAATCCGATTTCAGTGGAGAATAGCAATGCAATAGTCCACAAACTCCGGTGAAATAACAATCAAACCATCACCTTTGCTTCTCCATAAAACCTCCATTTTCGACAAGGTATGAACTTCAACAAAATTATTTATATATATATATTTTTTTTTTCTCTTCTTTCTTTTTCAAATTTTGCTTGTTATTGGTTAGGAAATTAATCCTTCCTCTGTTGATGATGTATCTATGTATTTATTTATTTATTTTGATTTATGTTTGTAACGTTGAATTAATTATATACATTTAGTGGATTACCATTATTAGTTAAGAGATGTTGATTTTGTATATTTTATTATTATGTGGAATACACCTTGATTATTGTTGGTTGTTGTGTTGGTAAAAAATGGGGGTTGCTTTATGATTTTTCTAGTGGATTTTGTTACTACTAGTGGTTGACGAAATCTGATGGTTGTGGGCTGTCATGGGTTTGCTGGATTTTGGGGCGAGAAAAGGATTGTGAAGGGTTATTTGGCAGTGTTTTGTGACGATGTTTTGGTAGGGATCTTTGGATCGGTTAGTGGTGGTGTTGTTGACTAGTGGGTTGACGTGAAGAAGAAGAGAGTGAAGGGGCAGCCCATGGTGGTATTGGAGGTTTTCCGGCGAGGTGAGTTGAATTCCGGTGATGGCCACCGAAATTAAAAAGGGAGAAGAAATAATATTTTTTAGAGTTTTTTCTCAAATTAAAATGTCTACCCTATTTTTGTAACAATGTAGAAATCATATACACTTCAAAATTTAATTGACCTAAAAACACGGACTCAAATTATGGCTCAATTACACCTATTCACATATAAGTTTATCTGTAAAAAATAAGAATTATTATATACACTTCATACATGAATAGGTGTAATTAGGCCATAATTTGAGCCAGTATTTTTAGGTCAATTAAATTTTAAAGTGTATATAATTTCTACATTGTTACAAGAATAGGGTAGACATTTTAATTTGAGAAAAAACCCTAAAAAATATTATTTCTTCTCCCATTTTTATTTCGACGGTCATCACCGGAATCCGATAGACCTCGCCGGAAAACCTCCAACACCACCAATAAATGATCCAAAGATCCCCACCAAAATGTCACCACGAAACACCGCCAAACGATCCGCCACAACCTCTTTCTTGTCCCAAAATCTAGCAAACCCATAACAATCAACAACCATCAGTTTTCATAAGCCACCAATAGTAACAAAAACCACCAAAAAAATCACAAAGCAACCCCCATTTTCCACCAACACAGCAACCAACAACCATCCTTTTTTCGACCCTTTTAGAACCCTAGACGACCCAAACACCATCTCATTTTTTCATTTTCGGCCAACTATAAACAAGCCAAATTTTTTTTTGTCCAAATCTCCGCCAATCCAAGCCCTAAAATCACCGAGTTTCCACCTAAAACCCCCACCTAAAAACGCCCTAAAATCAGCACCAAATAGCCCCAAAATTCTCCTATCCCGATGGAAAAAATAACACCTTAAACCGACTTCATCACCCTCAAGTCGTTCCTCATCGGCTCCCTTCAACTTTTCGTCCAATCAACCCCAAAAAGCGCATCAAACGACCCCATCAAACCAGCAAACCAAATGGCCAACAATCCCAAAAACTGCATCAAACGACCCCATCAAACCAACAAATCAAATGACCCTTGTGAGCTAAAATACGCTGCCAAAACCTCACCCAAACCCACTTGAAAAACTCCAAAAACACCACAAAATCAAAGAAGCCAAATTAGTCCATTAACACCCTCCAAACAACCACAAATCAGCAACCAAAATTCCACCCCAAAATGCCCTAAAAACATCCACCAAAAGTCCCAAAAGATCGAATAAAATCACACTCAAACGACCCCGATTTCAGCGGGGAATAACAATGCAGTAGCCCACAAACTCCGGTGAAATAACAATCAATTCCTCACCTCTGCTTCTCCATGAAACCTCCATTTTCGACGAGGTATGAACTTCGACAAAATTATTTAAATATATATATATATATATATATATATATATATTTTCTCTTTTTTTTTCTTCAAATTTTGCTTGTTATTTGTTAGAAAATTTAATCCTTGCTCTGTTTACTGGAAGATATATCTATGTATTTATTTATTTATTTAGATTTATGTTTGTAACGTTGGGTTAATTATATAATAAATATTTTCATGTTCATGAAAATTGTTTAGCTTATAATTTGTTTTCTTTTAAGTCTATACATTTAATGGATTACCATTATTAGTTAAGAGATGTTAATTTTGCATATTTTATTATTATGTGGAATACACCTTGATGGTTGTTGGTTGTTGTGTTGGTGGAAAATGGGGATTGTTTTATAATTTTTCTGATGATTTTTATTGCTACTGGTGGCTGAAGAAATCTAGTGGTTGTGGGTTGCCATGGGTTTACTGGATTTTGGGGAGAGAAAGGGGTTTGTGACGGTGTTTCGTGGCGGCGTTTTGGTAGAAATCTTTGGATCGTTTAGTGGTGGTGTTGTTGACTGGTGGAGTGAGGTGAAGAAGAAGAGAGTGAAGGGGCAGCCAAGGTGGTGTTGGAGATTTTTCAGTTAGGTTCGTCAGATTTTGGTGACGGCCACCGCGATAAAAAAGGGAGAAGAAATAATATTTTTTAGGGTTTTTTTCTCAAATTAAAATGTCTACCCTATTTTTGTAACAATGTAGAAATTATACACTTTCAAAATTTAATTGACCTAAAAACACGGACTCAAATTATGACCCAATTACACCTATTCACGTATAATTTTATCTGTGTAAAAAATAAGAATTATTATATACACTTCATACATGAATAAGTGTAATTGGGCCATAATTTGAGCCAGTGTTTTTAGGTCAATTAAATTTTGAAGTGTATATAATTTCTACTTTGTTACAAGAATAGGATAGACATTTTAATTTGAGAAAAAATCCTAAAGAATATTATTTCTTCTCCCTTTTTTATTTCGTCGACCGTCACCGAAATCCAGTCGACCTCGCCAAAAAACCTCCAACACCACCATGGTTGCCCCTTCACTCTCTTCTTCTTCACCTCAACCCATTAATCAACACGGCCACCACTAAATGATCCAAAGATCCCCACCAAAATGTCGTCACGAATACCACCAAACGGCCTGCCACAACCCTTTTCTCGCTCGATTTCGGCAGCGTATTTTGGTGAACAAGAGTCGTTTGATGCGATTTTTGGGGTTGTTGATCGTTTGGCTTGCTAGTTTGATGGGGTCGTTTGATGCGATTTTTGGGGTTATTTGAATAGAAAGTTGAATTGAGCCAGCAAGGAGCGTCTTGAGGGTAGTGAAGTCGGTTTGAGGGGCTTTTTTTTCTGGCGAAGCAGGGGAGTTTGGTGCTGATTTCAGGGCATTTTCAGATGGAGTTTTTGGGTGGAAACTCGGTGATTTTGGGGCTTGAATTGACGGAGATTTGGACAAAAAAAATTTGACGTGTTTATGTCTAGTCGAAAATGGAAAAATAGGATGGTGTTTGAGTCATTTAGAGGTTGTGAAAGGGTCGTTTGCTGACTATTTTGCTCTGAAAAAATTAAGCAAAAGGATTTTTGATGACCGAAAAAGGGATGGTTGTCGATTGTTGGTGAAAAATGGGGGCTACTTTATGATTTTTTTGGTGATTTTTGTTGCTACTGGTTGCTGACGAAATGAGGTGATTGTGGGTTGCCATGGGTTCGCTGAATTTTGGGGCGAGAAAGGGGTTGTGCTGGGTCGTTTGGCGGTATTGCGTGATAGCATTTTGGTGGAGATTTTTAGACAATTTAGTGGTGTTGTTGACTGGTGGGTTGAGGTGATGAAGAAGAGAGTAAAGAGTTTTGAAGATTTTTCGATGAGGTCTGTCGAATTTCGGTGACGGCCGCCAGAATAAAAAAGGGAGAAGAAATAATACTTTTTAGGGTTTTTTCTCAAATTAAAATGTCTACCTTATTCTTGTAATAATGTAGAAATTATATATACACTTCAAAATTCAATAGACCTAAAAATACGGGCTCAAATTATGACTCAATTACACCTATTCACATATGAAGTGTATATAATAATTCTTATTTTTTACACAGATAAAATTATATGTGAATAGGTGTAATTGGGTCATAATTTGAGTCCGTAATTTTAGGTCAATTAAATTTTGAAGTGTATATAGTTTCTACATTATTACAAAAATGGGGTAGACAATTTAATTTGAGAAAAAGCCTTAAAAAATATTATTTCTTCTCCCTTTTTTATTCCGGTGGCCGTTACCGAAATCCGGTGGACTTCGCTGGAATACCTCCATTTCCGACGAGGTATGAACTTCGACAAAATTATATATATATATATTTATATGTATGTATATGTATATTTTTTTTCTCTTCTTTCTTTTTCAAATTTTGTTTGTTATTTGTTAGGAAATTTAATCCTTGCTCTGTTTACTGGATGATGTATCTATTTATTTATTTATTTATTTGGATTTATGTTTGTAATGTTGGGTTAGTTGTATAACATATATTTTCGTGTTTATGAAAATTGTTTAACTTATAATTTGTTTCCTTTCAAGTTTATACATTTAGTGGATTACCATTATTAGTTAAGAGATGTTGATTTTGAACTTTTTATTATGGAAAATTTTTACAAATCCCATAATTTGGGACAATAATCTCGGTTTATCCCGATCCTTTTCAAAATTACAAAAGTTCCTTAAAATGTCGCTTCTCGGGATTCACTTCTGAAACATGATTCATACACGCTGATTCATACAAATCAGTTGAAATAAAAATGGAAACTGATTTAGATTCCTAAATTTAA
>JBCEWC010013021.1:0-15398 GCA_038996855.1 Solanum aculeatissimum | reverse complement strand
TGATGAGTGTAATGATGCTATGATGGCTTGATCGAGGGATTTTGGGTCCTCCTTCGCCAGGTCACATCTAGGCCCCCAATGCGGGTCGTAACAATATGCTAGTGCAAGTAATGTAAAATTAGTAGAAGAAGTAACTAGGGTATTGTGTTCCCCATTATTCCCTAACTTTGTATTACTAGAGAATCACAATCTTTTCTAGTGTGTAGCATGCAGAACGTTAAGTTAAGTTTACCCAACCCTTTGGTTCAATTGAGAGGTAACTTTCACTACGTGAGTTGATCCATCTCCGCAGTGTGACATTACTAACCCTTATCTATTATTCCAGTGCAACCTCCCCTTGATCTAGTTTTGTTGATTAGACGAGAAAACATCAATCGAATCTTGTTAATTATTCTCTTTTTCAATTCATTAAAACCTTGATCCAATTAGTAACACTAGGTGAGTTCTAACGTTGCCCACCCAATAAAAAAGCAATTGAAAACGAAGAGAAATAATCAATACATGCATGCACACTTTCAAAGAATTATGGATTATCCAGTTCTACCTTGTTAGTTCTTCATGATTCTCACAACCCTAATTGTGGATTTAGCTAAGCATAATCAGGGTAGATTAATCAATCATGTTAAAGAATAGCATAATTAATTACTTACGACGATAAAGTTAAAGAGCAAGAAATCTCAATCTTCAAGAAATCACAATGTTATAGAATTAGTGTAAAATCCACACAAAGATAGTTTCCTAAGTGTTTCTCTGTTATTTTTCCTATTTTCTTTTATAAAAGAAACCTATATACCTATTTATATTAACTAAAAACTAAAACCAAAATGAAATACGAAAACTGAGACCATAGGCTTTACGAAAGGGTTTACGAGTCGTACAAGATTCCATGGCCCGCCCATAGGGCTTCGTAGACTTTATTCTCAAAACTGGCCATCAATTCCACAGGATGTCTCTTTAGGTTGTATTCAAACTTACGACCCGTATAGGATTTTGTCTATATACTTTTTCTGAAATTCGTCAATCTCTGATCCTTGAGGCACGAAACCAATCCCCGACCTGTATCAACTTCTACGACTCATCTCCTCATTGGTGGACTAAACATATGAAAAGCTCTTTACTGAATTTTGACCACGAGACCACTCTACAGCTCGTAGAAGTATCCACGACCTGTAAAGTGTCTCATACTTTCTCAAAATGCTACAAGTCATAAACACATCAAATCTATAAATATCGCTTTGAGAACACACAAAATTCTAAGTTTTAAGCATCAAAAGAGTTGTATTTTGACATTACATCAACACCCTCAACATAAGATTGTTGTTTTTCCTTAAGTGACAACCTCTATCTATATAAGACGAACAACAACACACAGACCTCAGTGAAATGGCATATATTATCTCAAAATCAAGCTCAGATACCCAAACTAACACATTAGTGCATATCAGATAGTCATAAAATAAACCAATGTAGAGCAATACATGTGACAGTGCAACTATGACAAGCAAGGTGGCCATAGATAAGCAATAATCGCTGAGATAGCCTATAATCAACAGTGTAATGCAATTTCTCTCACAAAAAGAATCCCTAAATTTCACACATGATTGTATTTTCAGATTGAATGCTTGAGACTAAACAAAATCACCCACTCTCACAACAGATATTCAAACACTGTGCTAAATACCATATGCTTGCCCCTATACTCAGGACTATGACTTTTGAATATTTGGACTAGGATCACTATAGGACTTTCTTGGCTTGTAACGTAGGCTCAGGGGGCTTTGGTATGATATTTTGGAACATAGTGACTAAAGACCCTCCTTGATACTACAATTTTCTATACTTTTTCCTACCAACACTGATATTTCTCACTCATTCTCCCTTTCTCCTATTTCAACATTTCAGGGTGCCTAACTTTTAATTTTTTCTAGTTCATTTGCTTTTTGATTCTCACATTTTTTTTCTTTTTAGCTAATTATTTAGGCATTTTTCTGGCACCCATAACACATTTTTCCCCTTTTCATGTATCACTAACTTTCACTTCATTTATTTTGACCTCCCTTACACTAGCCACCCTCAACTTAGGCTTTTGGCCTGAGTTGAGGTGCAGAATATACAACCTACGAACCAAGGCCACTTTTGGTAGCCACCCTCAACTTAAACTTTTTGCCTTAGTCAAGGTGTATAATGTTCAAGGAAGGACCAAGTCCAATTTCAAGATTTCACAATCAACAAGGTTACTTAGGTGTCTACAAAGAAAAAGGTACATGCAAAGCTCAAATATTCAGATCAAGGGATACATCAAGTATTTGGTTGGTTATTTAGGCTAAGTGGACTAATATGAATAATGACCTACGATGCTTACTAACCAACTAACCTATAGTCTAAGTCAGAGTAATAGGGAAAGTTCTAAATTAAAGAATAGTATGAGAATCATGCAAATAAGCTCACCTATACTTGGCACTGATTACACTATCAACTCAAACACTCAGATCATGTTTTCTATAAAAATTAAACGTCACTTATTAGAACAAGCACTGTCAATCAATCAAGATCACATGGTTTTTATCAAGACTACCTAAAACAAAATTTTGGTGGGTATCATGTTTTTAACAAAAACTAATATGCCATGGACTTTAGTACTACATGCTACTAATACTACATATACACATCCTAAACATGTCAATTCAACAGAAAGTAAATGTACTTGGGGAAAGAACATAGGCAAGAAAACCCCTCTGACTAAAACATTAGGATAGTTATAGGCCATAGTTACTCAGACTTCACCAAGGCCTATAACTACCCACACCCCTATGAAAAAGATGTGCATTGTCCTCAATGCACAAAATATAGTAGAATCAAAGCATAGGGGTCAAAAATTATACCTAGGCGACTAAGCAACGATCTTTGGCTGGGTGTAACCACCCTCAACTTGCCTGGTGTCTCCTCAACAGTGGGAGCATGTATGAAGGATTCAACATCCCTTATATTCTCTTGCACTCACGCATGTCATACTATCTCATCTGTAATCGATGCTTGTATGGTAGTTGCTACTTGCTCCCTTTCAATCAACTCTACTTCCCGCCTCAGGGCATTTGGATCATCAATCTTAGATTGGGGCCTCTTTCCAAAGGAACGAAGTAATACTTCCTTAGTGAAAAAAATATCTACGAATGACTCCATAGCAGTGTTACGTACTGAGAGTACCAATGTTGTTATTGATTCTCTCATCTTAACACGGAGCTATTGGATCTCTGTTTGCATTACAGTTAGATCAAGAGGTTAGGCTGAAGTGCGACTCTGCTCTACTCGTTGCTCAAACACATCTATGTGGCCATGTATTGGTCTCAACCTCTCCTCAATGATGGATGCACAGTGTGTCCTCATACGCTCCTCAGCCTCTTAAATAGCCTAGCAGACCCATAGCCTGATCTATTGTAGTAGATATTTTGGCTGAGTTTTGATCCTAACCAACTCCTGTGCCATTGTTTGAATAGATACCACAGACACATAAGCCATGCTTACAAGAGATATTGGTGCTACCTTTGGTGTAGAAGTCGTGGTAGTAGTAGTAGGGCCCCCTTTCTATCACTCTCGATCTATAGGGTCCCCTCCACTGTAGGAGCAGTTGTGGTGGAAGAATATAGAGGCTCAGATGGTGGAACTATCACGCACATCTGTGGCATATGGATTAGAGGTTGTGGTACTTACCTAAGTGCCACAAAATTCTTATTAGCCTTTATCAGGTTGGCGTCCAGTGTCTTATGAACCTCTATCAAAGTATCCACTTGATATATACTACCCACCCTTGCTGCTAAGCAAAGCCTATATATCAAGCAAGGGAATGGGAAAGAAGTGGATCTCTTTAGGGTTGCCTCGTGTATCTGCGTTGTGATCAATCTGGCCTAATCTATGTCATAGCCAGCCAAGATGTTTCCAACCAATACAACATGATCAAGTGTAAGTTTATTATCCGTATGTGTCATATGGATCCATGATCTAACTATAGCCCACCAAAATTTTCCGGTGAAATTGAGTGAAGCTTTCACTATGGGAACCGATGTTGTAGAACCCCACTCAGGTTCTTGGCTCTATATTGCAATGTGGTTGGCAGCCCATCTCATCAATGAGCCCCTGTGGGCTACATTTCTCATCAAAATCTGCTCTTAAGTCTAGCTCAACCTATAGTTAAACTCAGTTATAGATACTGGAGCCTCGTATTGAGGACCAAAGAGAACTCGACGGATGGTGGTCTCTAATATGTCGACTGGAATGCCTCTCAACATTGTCTTGTCAATCTGGGTTGCATCAAATATGGCTTCCCTTTTGGGGTTGAGTGGGCAACGGTGGCAACGTATGATGCATAGAACTCTCTGACCATCACTGAGGAATACTTCCACGATGGGGCTGCCAACATCTCTAACCCATACATCATTATAGAATCTGAGCCCAAGAGCATTATCAAGTCCATTAGTGATAAGTCGAGGATCCTCGAATATAGTGCAGGCTTGATGACATCACTTATCATGTTGTATATAATCACGGAATACCCTCTGTATCCCAGGCACAAACCATCTATTGGTCAAGGCATTTGGGATGTTGGTGCTGCTGGGGTAGACTCTACAGCAACAGAATTTGACTCCTCTCCTGCATTGGAGCCAGCTCTATCTCCGGCTACTGACCCTGGGTCCTCTCCGGTAGAGGTCATCTGATTGGAGCTACTCTATCTGTCGGCTCCCTCATAAGACTAAGGAGGTCATACTATAATGGCCTGAGTATAAGTCTGCCTTGACTTTCTGGCAGCTGCCCATGTTTATCGTAGCTCAACTCCTATATTAAGCTGGAAGCCAAGCTTCTCTAACAAGCCACTAGTCTCAGGAGCAGCCTCGAAGTCCGTAGGCTCATCACGTAACTGTTTCCCTATGGATTGTATCACATCTACCTAGAGTCGGGGAAATAGTGCCTAAAAAGAAGACATTACACAAACCCATGAGTACACCGATATAGGAATGAAATGCAAAAAGTTAAAAGAAAACTTGACTAGCATCAATTTCTATGAAGGCTCATCTACAAGTCGTAGGTGAAAATATAGGTTATAGAAGGCCTTCGTAGATGGTAGAGTACAATAAATTTAGCTATTAGAACTGCAACCACGAGACTAGGTATGACTTGTAGGACATTCTACGAGTCGTATATGTGATTTCAGACTTGATTTTATGTAGGCAAGACCTGTCCATGAGTCGTAGACTAAACTATGACCAGTAGAAGGTCTCGTCGGATAGAATCCCAGAAATTCCAAGTTACTGGATTTTCACACGTGGGGCAACTATATTTCACAGAATAATCCACGGGTCGTAGAAGACCCTCGTGGTATGAAATCTCCAGTAATTTGGTTTTCCAGGCCGATCAACCAAGTCCCAAATCAAAATGTTCAAATCATGATTAATTAAATCAGCACTGAAGCAAGAATACTATGCACCCATTCAATTCCCATAAGTTTTTCACTATCCCCACATGAGACAATTACACGCTACCCCATTTAATCTGATATCATTTGAAAGTTAGTAAAAACTTTAGCACACACATGCAGTCACACACCATTTTTAAGTTATGATGTCCATCTAATTCAAACAACATGTGATAACATGGTTTTCTTGAAATAACTTTCAAACAAAAACATGACCACACGCCTATTCTAACACTTTACACTATTCACAATAACGACAACACTTCAATCATAATTAAACACATAGCACGTATAATAGACAATAAGCAATTCGAACCTATCACATTTGGACTACCGTACCCATCAATAATTTCAACCAAACAACACTAATTCTTGTAATACAAGGGTTTTGGAGCCAAGTACTTACCGAAATTCGAGAAAAGGGATGGAAAATTGAAGGAGGAAATATGAAGGGGCAAACCCTAGGTGCCGGAGTGTTGTCAAAATTTGTGCCGAAAAAATAGGGGCAGGGGTTTCTTAATTTGTGCCAAAACTTGGAACTCTCTTATGGGTTAATACGATTTTGATCCTATATTGCTTAATTGATTATATTAAGCTTTCTTATGATTCAATTACATTATTTTAAATTAATTTGAAAAATACCAACATATGAATTAAGTTAATTTATGAATTCCGAATATTGACCTTTATGGCATGGATTTGGATATATGATTTTGAACAAGGACAAGAACTATAAGTTTTGAATTGATATTGGGTGACTCAAGACCAACTCTGAATGATTCCAAATTTTGTTATGGAGCTATTCTTAAGTACAAATTAAATATGTTTTGGCAGGGTATGACCTTCTAAATTAAGTTGACTTTTGATTATTTTGATTATGCATTGTCCATTTTCATGGGAATTTGACTTAGCACCGAATGAGTTAGGAGTGAGGCTCCATCCAAGGGGTCTTATATAAAGCTTCTAATCTCATAACTACGTGTCATCATAGGATATTTTAATTTTGCCTTTTTGGGTCTTCCGGCTAGTGGATCCATCTAGTATTTTCATTTTGGAGTTTACCTTGGCAAGTAGGCTCACTCTTTGGCCAGTCTAGAGTATAACATTGGTATTCCATACTATAGCTCATATAGTTTTGTCGGTTACAGTTTTATCCCCACACTTATTTGCTTATGTGGTTCCTTTACATTATAATGGCATTATTTTATTCTTTATTTTGAAATTGATTATTATGTTAAAGCTTTGGAATTAGGGCATATCTAATATATATTTTTTGTTATTATATGTACTTATTGCATTGCATACCTGCATACTTAGTACATTCCAAAGTACTAACCACATTCTGCCTATATGTTTATAATAATGTAGGGACAGGTGATCTACCTTATCATCATCCTCCTGGCTAGGTTGATCGTGAAGACTCGAATCTTTGGTGAGTTCCCATTCACCAAGAAGGGAGCCCTTATCTTCTAACTTTACTTTTGTTATTTCAGGTACATTATGTATTTTCTTCTATGACTTCGAGGGGTCTAGACTTGTATTTTTGGCTCCGTTTATTGTCTTTTGTTTAGAGAAGTGTTATGACTACTACTTCACTTTGATTATGTCTTGAACTATTAAGTTCAACTTCCACTTTTAGCTATGATTTGTCCCTTAGTTCCATTCCCTATTTCATATTATCACTCGCCTATTATTCATTATTTGAACATATAAAGTGTATGTATGATTAAGAAGCTTGTTTGGGGACCTTCGATTTCTCATTCGCCATGTCATACCTAAGCCCTAGGTTTGGGTCATGACAAACTCGAACTTAAGAACCACCAAGTGAGTATTATCCTTTCATCTTGAGGACCTTCTTAACATCTTTAGTGCAATTGTCAACATGCTTATATCTTTGACAAATCTTAAATTTAAAACTTAATTTTATTGCCCTAATTATATTCATAAATCATGTAAAACTTTGCTTGAAACTAGTTGGGCTAGGCTTTTAAGTAGAACAGTCCTAAATCACATAAATTACAAATATATATTGTTTTGGAAACATGTAAAACAACCCAATTCTTGTCAACAATAAAACTCATCATTGAGGTCATCATCAATAACTTAAATACATGCATATACTTGGTAAAATACCATACAATATTATTAATATCATTTAACAACAGAAAGTAACATGAAATTATCATAAGCATGCATATTAAGTTGAAGGAACTTAAAAAAAGATAAAATATATTTTCAAGGACTTTATGGGTGGAAGGATACCCATAAATCAAACTTACATACCATAGAAATAGGGAAAATGAATCTTGAGCCTTGAGGAGAACCTTGGAAACCCTAGTTGTTGCCTTGACCTTTCTAGAGAGAATAATTCCTTAGAGATTTTTAGAAATTGAAAGAATGAAGAGAATGGGAGTTTCTTAGGGTTTAGGATCTGATTTAAGGCCCTTTTGGATCCCAAAATGACTTAGTTTAGAAATAGAATTATAAATGACGAAAATGACAAAACTACCCCTCATTAAAACTACCAAATTAATCCTACGAAAGCTCATTTATGGGTCGTGGTTCAAATCACAAACCGTAGGTCCTGTTCATGCTGTTAACTTTTCCAAATTCCCTGAAGCTTATATGCTAAACTCAAAACGACAAAACTATCTTACGGGTTGTCTTTTTGATCTACGGCTCATGGTTGGACTTGTAGATCCTTCCACACTTAGCCATTTTTCTTATTTTCTTGGACCCTATCCACGAAGGGATTCTATGGACCGTAGAATGGTTTACAGACCATACTATTAATTTGTGGATCACTTTCTAGAAATTCCAAATTTCCTTCATGTTTGATACCCTCATCTACGATACAATCTACGAACCATTGTCCTTTCCATGGGTCGTTACTGGGCTTGTGGGTTACCCCACACTGAAAAACTTTTTCTCTTTCCTGAAGTTCATGTCTAAGTACCAAACCTACTAACCATAACTCATTTTACGTGTTGTAAGTCACCCTTGTAGATCTAACTCTAGGTCATTTTCAGTCCAACGTTTCTACACTCTTAGGCCTCTAAACTGGGGGTCGTTACAATTAGTGGTCGACTTAACCATTGGATCATATGCAATTTGAAGAACCAGAGGAGCTTGTTCGTCGTTAGTGTTGTTTTCCTATTTCAAAAGTGCTCTTTATAGAAGCATATTCATAAAATTATGAAGAATGTTGTTAGAGTTAGAAGAAATCTTAAAGTACACTATATGGTACAACATAGATCATAAATAAAATCAAGATTTCTAAAACACCTCATAGCCTCCCTCTCATAGATGTGGCGCACTTCACACCAATGAATAAGACTCTACTTGACTTGATATGTTGGACATCCTAGAACACTTAAACCTTGTATTCTAATACCAAGTTGTTCACGACCCAAGCTATTCCCTAGGTGTAACATGGTAATTAGGATCCTCGAAACAATCCCAACCAGGCCTCTTACCATATCATTAACATTCATAAGGTATAAGCATTAACCAATATTTAATTTAGGGGGTGAAATAAATCTTAATAGGAAGAAAAGCAATTAAGTCAAGGAGACAATATAGACTCATGCATATGGTGTTTAACAAGCATTTACATAGAATAGTTTAATAATGTGCAAGGGCTAAGATATGACCTTAGCTCACCCTCAATGAAAAGTAAAGTAAATGACTCAAAATAGAATCAAACTAACAAAGGTGATCATAAGCTCAATAGGCAAACCCCCAAAGCATAAGGGCTTACCAATCAAGTGTGTACTATTAAGCCAACTAGCGATAAGGAGAGTGAGGAGAATCCAATCCTATATTTTTAAATAATATAGGCAAAATATGCATTAGTACGTTTGAATATACTATGTACGTGAGCGATGCATGAATAGGTAATAGAATAGCACGATCAGTAAACAAGTGATGCAAGGCTAAGAATAGTGTAGCATGACTAAGGCATGAGATATGCATGAGTAAAGTCATGTAGTCAATGCATCAATCGTAGTAAATGCTTTTAAGTAAACTTAATCTGTTTTGTGGAAATTCAACCATAACTATAATAAGACCATGCGAGCTATAATATGAAATCTAATGTAACTCTTACACTGAGAAAGAAGGAGGCTACTTGCCAAGGTAGACTTTGTCATGGTACATCATTCATTTTAGTTTTTGAGCTATTTATGGATCGACTAACGAATCCTACAATAAGGAAACCTATGGTGGTATATAGTTTTAGATAAGAGATTTCTATTAGGATTCCCTTAGGAGAATAACCTTACCATCCTCTAGACCGAAGTCCACCTCAAGCCTTCTCGGTGCTAAATCAAATCTATGGAATAGTAAAACTATGAAATAATCAATTAGTCATACGCATTGAAATTCATTAAGTTATCATTGGTACATAGAGTAGCTCATTAAACCTTGGTGATTCATTCATGTGAGAATTGTCCTTTCATAAGCAGAATCCATGATTTGGTGAGAACATCTTTCACCATTTTTCAATCGTTCATTCTTTCCTTCTTAAATTCATTGAAGAAACATCATAAAATATAATTGGGTAGTTTTCATAAACAGTTTTGAAGGAGCCCTTGGCATTCATGATCATGATTCATTGAGAAATAGGTTAAACTAAATGGGTTCAATATCAATTCTACTTTAAAACATGCAATTCAATGAGATCATGCATAAATATAATACAATCTATCAATTAAAATCATAATTTAAGGAACTCACCATGAAATTCACAAGCCCTAGATAGCTTGATAGAAACATTCCTTATAATAATTTCACGTACATTAATGGTAATCCATGCTCAATTGAGTAAGTAAACCTTGATTAAAAAATAATTCATGAAATTGATGAAGAATCAAATAATTTCCATAAAAATCATACTTGCATTCATTTGGAAAACAATAGACGATCTTTTGGGCTCAATGGGTGGAACGTACCCTACGGTTGATACCAATGACATTGGAAAGAATTTGCCTTGAATTTGTGAAGAATTGCTCCATTTTCAATGAATTTCTAGCTTGGGGAAGAAGAGAGTCTTGAGAGTATTTTTAGAGAAAGAAATTTAATTTTGTGAATTGGGTGTGAATGAGGGTAGTTAATAGATGGATACTAGGTCAAAAATTCCATCCAAATACATTAATGAACCATCTTGGAAAAGATCAAAATAACCTTGCACTTAAAACTGGCAAAGGCTCATGTATGGGACCCTATATGGGTCATAAGTGAAAAATGGGTCATGAGGGATCTCGTACAAAGGAACCCTACCAAAGGTCCTTAAAATTAGCTAAAGGACTTCCCCAAGAGAAGGACCACGGGTCATACAAGACCATATGATCCACATAAGGCCCCGTGGTCTAAGGGTTAGTGAACTTGCATGGTGGAGGTTCCTACGAGGACCACCATGGCTTGCGGTGCCCATCATGGGTCGTGAGGACCACAACTACTCGTGGTTCTCACCCTTTATCAAGGCTACCCCACGAGGGCTCAATTGTAACACCCTAATTTTTTTTCTTTAGTTAAGATCGAGTCATTCTTCGTATGCTAGAAGATTATGACCAATTAATCTTAATTGAGCATAAGTGTTAAAGTCAATTGCTTAGTATGGAAATAGATTTGAAGATGAAGTAAGGTCACAAGAACTCTCTAGTGCAAAGTCTAGTAAAACCTTCCTTAATGATTGAGTTTTGATATGAAATTCTATGAAATTAAGTAATTCAATAACTCAAAGTTTTAAATGTATGTTAATATCCTTTTCTAAGTAATCTAAGTGTTTTGGATATTGTTTGAGGACATAACGGACCCCCAAGGTCAAGCTGAGTTCAAAACATTTCTATGGGCTAAGTTTCAGTATAAGTTCATAGAAGGGTTAACTTAAAATAGTCATATCTATCAGCACATAATGATTTAGGTGACCCATAATATATCAAATTAAATATATTTGAATTATCTTTCTAACGCATCCCATTTCGCATCAATTGGAGTTCAGAGTAAACGTTTATGACTATTTTACTGAAAATGTACAGAGATGTCTAAAGTTCGCGTTAGCACCACATCGCAGACTTGATGCAGACTCTTCTAGATAAGTTAAATGACATCCCTTTTTTATGTTTTGAGGATATTTTTATTATATAACCTTTGGAGGTCTATTTAAGGTCCCAAAATGCATGAAATGTCATTTTTTTCATAAGTAAAATCCTTTCATTCACTCCTAACATTAAACACTCAAGAATTAACAAGAAAATCATCAAGTTAGAGTTAGCTTTAAAGATTCATCATAAAGGGTTTCAAGAAAATGAATTCAAGGATTTCTTAATTCTTCTTCTTCATGAATTAGGATTTTTCATCATGAACTCTAAAGGCTTTAAGTCAAGAATTGAGGAATCAAAGAGAAACCCTTCAATTAATATTTTCCCAAGTTCTTCCACCTTAGAAAGCCATAAAAGGGAATTTCATTTCTCAAGAACAAGCATTCAAGGTTCCAAGATCAAAGGTTTCATCCAAGAAAGCGAGGGCTCTTCTAATATTGATTGTAATATCAATCTTCTAGGTATGTAAGGCCACCTAAAATTCTATTTTTGTACCTAATATATATTTCTTATCAAGAATTCTAGTCAAGAGTCAAGTCAATTATATTCCTATGATCTTATGGAGAAATTTTAGAACCTTATCATGAAATTCTTGTTATTTTATTATTATTATGCTAAAAAATTTATTATTGAGTACATCTCTATAAATTATTAAAGTATTACTACAGTTACAAGAACCCTAACAAGTCTAAGAATTATTTTCCCCATTATGTCTTACTATTACTCTATTGTTAAGTTAAGCTTTGAATGTCAAGACACTAAGTTTATATATTTATGACTCTAAAGAACTCGTGAAAATTTATCCAGTCCAAAGTATGAGTTGGTTTCAAGACATATCTTAGCATAAGTTGTACGAGTAGCCTATTTATATACATGTTTTTTAGCATAGCATATCTTTTTTTTGGAAAAAGTATTTCAATCAGTTAATGATTTTGCACAATTACTTATTATGTATAAATTACAGAGTTTGAGGTAATGCATTATTTTATCAGTATAGAGCATGACAACCTTTTTTTTAAAGAAAGCATTACCAGTTATGAGAAAGTGTTATCAATATTAAGAAAGAAATGTCAGCTTAGAAAAATATGTTAAGCCAAGGCTCCAAGTAGCAGATTTCTAATTTTCCCCTAAAGTGGGATATTTTTATAGTTATTGAGCACAGTGCATACTTTGGGAATTGTATTGAGTACTGATATGGGTGCGAGTTCAGATAACTACAACACCATAAACTACATAGCCAACGTAGATAGGATTGTACCAGATGTACATCTCCTCATATGACATTGAGACGCCTAGTTTATATGGATCCCCAACACTTCATCTCTGATCCTGGCAAGGTATGGGATGGCTCTGGCAAAGTGGGTAAGACGTTGTATCATCACGAGGCTCATAGTAATGGTTGTTAATTAGAGAAACTCCTTAAGTTAAAGTATATATTATTTTCAGATACAGACAGAATTGCATTTATTTATGCATTAAACCAAATATTTACTTATATTGCATTGATTATGTTACTGAGTAATTTCCTGAGTTAAGTCTTTGAGTTAAGCATCCTATTCTGAGTTTCTGTTTTGGTTATTTTGCATACCAAACATTCAATGTACTAACTCCCTTTGGCACTGCAGAATTTTATGATGCAAATTTAGGTACCTATGATAGCAGACATTCAGTAAGACAGCTTTCCAGCAGCAGTTAGTGAGACCTCATTGCCTTCTACGAGCTCTAGTTAGTTAGTCTAGTTTATTTACTTCATTTTATAATTAGGTAGTTGTGGGTCTTATGGTGGGACCTATATTCAGTAAAGTAGAGGCCTCATGGACAGAGTTAGAGAGTCAATCCAGTCTATTCATTCACATATTATGAGCATTAGTAGTATTTGTATTAAAGGATATTTTTCGACTTTGTATAGAGCATGATTAGAACTCTTTCAGTTTTATTAAATATTTTAAAGGTTCATCTTATAAAGTTACTGCAATCATGTTAAATTCTTCAGTTGAGTGAGTCAATCAGGTCAAGGGTACGCTTAAGGACTAGTAATGGTTTCTGAGTATCGGATTTGTCCAGGATATAGGCTTAGGGCGTGACAAACTTTGTAGTAGAGCATAGAGTTCAATTGTCCTAGGGTGTCTATGAAGTTGTGTCTTTAGGATCTTATTGATGGTTGTGAGGGCCCCGCTTCTATAAATGAGAGACTATAGATATCTAAAAAATATTTTTGTCATGACCTGGATAGGGGCCTAGATGTGACATGGAGAAGGAGAACCTGAAAGTCCTTGATCAAGCCATCATAGCATCATCACACACATAATCGGTTCGGAAGCGGGGAAACAAAATACATAACACATAAGCTCTAACGAAAATGGGGCTTTGGACTCAAGCTATGGGGATGTTCCCGGGAATGGGATAAAAACATGAATTAACATAGCACATAGCAATTATCTCTAAGGGGCGGGTAAGTAGGACTCAAGCTATGGGGGCACACCGAGATTATGGGACTTTCCACATAAGCAAATAGTCTAACACAATTCCCAACATCAAGTCATAAGCATAATCAATACCATTAACATAATCAAAGCACATAAGCATAACATTCCATAATCATAATATTCAACAATTACAAGCCAATGTACAAGAGATTAGTTTGTCCAACATGCCTCTATATAGATAAAGCAGGGCCTCGACATAGTTAGAGGCTCACCCTCAATACATAGGTAAAGAAAATAACATAACAAAACTAGGTAGATAGAAGGTGGTTATTGCCCTTGAACAAAAAGGCTAGCCACAAGCACAAGTCTTCAAGGTGATCACTCGTCGGGCAAAGGTAGATAGAGATTATCGCCGTCACCTACATGGTTAACACATGTAGGCAAGAGTATGGGTTAGCACAATAAAGTACTAAGTATGCGGGCATACAAATGCATATGCACATGAACCTATAACAACCTACATGGCTAGGGCACATATATAAAAGTTAATATAAGAAAGAACAATATAACAATATGCCATAAAATCATGATGCATGAAATACCATAATGCTTAATATAGAGGGGATGGAACAATAATCGACATCCAAATCCATGTGAGCTACAACATAAACTTGCCCAATGAAAGCCCTCCCATTGGATCGGAGGTGATTACTTGCCAAGGGTAATCCACACCACACCTTACGGTTCTCCCATTTAGGTGTGATGGACACTTTCTTTACGGGTCTCCCATTTCAGAAGGATTTACATAGCATAGCATATCATATCAAAACATACCTTACGGGTCTCCCATTTCGTTAGCAACCTATGGAGGCACATAGTTTGACGGAAAGGATTATGGACACTGTGAAGATAGCCCACCCCAACTCCAATCCCTTGGTGCTAAGTCCACATCCCACAAGAATACATACATATATACATATACATGCTATTAAAATGAAACTTGACACTTGAACTTCAAATCATGCATACTTGGTCTTAGAAGCCAAACATACTTTCAATACTCTTATGCATACTTAAACACAGTCAAACATAGTTCATAGTCATGTATCATGGGCTAAAAATCCAAACAACTTTCATGTCAAACTTTATGCATAAGAGTAGCTCCATTCGTAACATACCTGTCAAAATCCTATTGGTGTAAACACCCATGTTTCTCAAAGAGCCAAATCATAGACTTAGTGTGATCACAACTTAGTCAAACCCATACTTGTTCAAAAATTATAGTCATAAACATGTTTGGAACTTAGCCCACATCAAAACTTTCATCATCAATCCATGAAACATGCATGCAATGCCATGAGGAACAATATGAATAGCATGGGTAATGGAATTCAAACTTTACATTCA
>JBCEWC010013020.1:0-15398 GCA_038996855.1 Solanum aculeatissimum | reverse complement strand
CCACTACATAATGGTAAATGCACTACATAATGATAAATGCACTACACAATTAAACATATATTTACATATTTATAATATTATCTAAATTATTTTACTTTATATTAGAATTTTATCTATTTTGTGTTGTGAAACATGTATATATTATTATTTGGAATTAATAATTAATCTTATCTTCACGATTTATATTTGGTGTGTTGACAAAACGAAAGTCGTTTGTTGGCTGTTTTGTCCTAATTAAGTAATTATTTAAGCATGATTTTAATATTAATCCCATAAGTTAAGAATTTTCTTATTAATAGTATGCTTTCTTTGAACCAACATTATAATAAGTTTAAGGGTCATTATAGTTAGGTTTCAAAATAGTCATGCTTAATTGCTTATATATTATGGAATCGAACTAATTAGTACAAATTAAACATGTTATTATTAGTATGAATTGCAACTATAATAATTCAACTAAAGAGTAATTTCTTGTTTTACAATAGAAATAAACTAAAAACACATGAATTTTTTTAATTTTTTTTTATAAAAGAATACTCATGTGATATTTTATTATTATTAATATCTACATAATTCTAATTTACGGTCCCATGAATTTGTTAATTTATTATTGTTGAATCAGTAAGGTAGACGTGTACTCATTATTCTATGTTTTTTTGGAAAGTTTATTCTTGAAGGAGATTTTTATTTCTATTTTAAAATACAAGCTACTCCATTATCTTTTTTCAAAACTAGAAAAAAAATGGCATTCAATTTTAATCGACCTTTTCTTAATTTAGAATTTTACAAAATGTAATCGATTGTTTATTTATTATTAATAAATAAAGCTTTCAATTAATTTGTATTCCGTAATTAGTGTCGTTCATAATTTTAGAAGCACAGAGGAATTATTAAAGCATTTTGATTTTTCCAAGCAATAACCTAATTTTTTTCTATTGAATAATTTTAAGTAAATTCAGTTTCGAATTTTCACCTTAATTTATTTTTATTTAATATTATTTTATACTAGCATAAAATAATAAGAAAAACATTCTTATTTTTTTACATTAGTTTTTAAACAATAAAAATGGGTATAGAGATTTTACCCAAGTCATACATAAGTATATATGATAGCATATTCTAACTTATATATTCGAATATAATCAAATCATATCGATATTAGTATCCAGCAAAATCAAAATGATGAGATAATTTTAAATTTTTAAAATTTTAGTTATATAAAATAAAATAATTTAAAAATTAATATGATATAAATTTTATAAAGATATTGTTGGAATCAACATCTCTAATTATTAATTAGGTAATAATTCTCTTTTATGATGCCATTGTTAATTTGTGAAGAAATTGCAAAAATAAAAAAATAAGATGAAAAAATAGGAAAAATCCAGCTGAAAAATATATTTTTAGACAAGACAGATGATTACAAAGGACTAAAAGTGGCATTTAAAATCCCCATCAAACTTCTTCTATTTCTCATTCTTCCACATTGATCTTCCCCTTCTCCGTTCACTCCGCCGCCGTCCTCCGCCTCCTTAAGCCGCCGCGACGGGTCAAAAAACCACAGTTTTTCTTTCTTCTGCATAGTAATATTACTTCAATGGTGGTAATGGAAATGACCATTCTGCCACTTACTTAATACCCTTGTTTTAAGCATTATTATATAGTTCCCTACTTTCCCCACAACTCTATTTATTTTATAATACCATAAAGACTCAATTTTTTTTTTAACTATTACAAAATTTTTAAGAATATTCCCTTGGTTTCAAGCCATTTTCAGGTCCTTCTCCAAAACCCCACATCCATTTTTTTTGAATACTTACATGTTTATACAACACATCCTCTGTATAGATACATGTAAAATACCGTGTGGGTATAGTTTAATTTCTTGTAATTTTGCTTTGAATTTTCAAATGTGGATTGATCTTTAGTTCAATTGAAAAAAATTGGGAGTGGATCAAAATGCGTGTAAGGGAAATGCATCCACTCTGTTGTATAACATTAGAGACCCCGGAGATCGGAGGCCAGTCGCCGGAGCCGACGTTGTTACGGACTGGCTCCGCTGTAGTTTACTCTGGATCTGACATTAATGCTGGAGGATCCGATGTTGCTGGAGTCGCCGGAATCTTGTACAAGTGGACGAATTACCATAAGGGGTGGAGATCCCGGTGGTTTACTCTCCGGAACGGAATACTTTCTTATTCCAAGAGTCGCCGACCAGACCATCTTGACGGAGATGAAATCAGGCTCATCGGTAATATCCCCGCTGGAAACCCCAGCCGCCGGAAACATGGAAAATCCGTCGGCATTGTTCATCTTAAGGTATAAAAAGGAAAAATAATGGTGTTTTTGGGTTTTGGGGTTGTTCAATCGGCAAAATCAATTTCAGATAATTAATTTGATTGTTTAGATATCTGAGCCATTTTTGATCCATTTTTCCAGTTGTCCGATGGTTAATGAATTGTTTCGTTTGTTTTACTCATAGTTGGAAGTTTTTACAGTGCAATTTGACTGGTTGTTAATCATAGTGGGTCACATCAGCAGGTGAAAGAAAATGGGAGAGAGTTATAGGCCTCCTTATCAATAAGGCTAAAAAGACTCTTCTTTCTAGTACCTACGTTTATGGTAAAAAACTATAACGTTACTTTTTTGGGAGTTTTCTTGTTTCTTCCTCGAAAAATCAGAACTTTTTTCATCATCTTTGTCATAGCATTAACTTGGAAGTGATCCATTTGTCATCTTCCTTGATGAGTTTCTTTCCTTTTCCTTGCTGTTACAAGATGAATGGTTGTGGGGAAGTGGGGTTGAAAATTATGTTCTTTTCTTCATTAAAAATATTAGTTGTAATAGTAGTAAACAGCCAAAAGAATAGTGAATTCTCTTTCTATCTCTAACTTATTTTAGTGAATTAGTAGTTATCATGTTTGGATTTTATCCCTTTTCTTAGAGGTTTAGTATGACTAAGAATTCATTGAAATCTTCATTATTTTAAGGAGAGAATAAGGGAAACTGGGAAAGGATATTCTTCTTCTACAATTGCTGGTGGAATTATGACCTCACTTTTATTCTGTGTTGTAGAACTTGGTTCTTTGGTGTCTTGATCTGTCAGTTCTTATGATGTTTGCTTTAGGTTGTCTTGATGTATTTTTATCTTATATCAATATGTTCTCTCATATAATGACATTGCCAGTTGTCTACTAGAATACCAGTCACCTCTTTTCTTTCATTGCCTAGATATTTTATCTTGTATTGGAGCAGGAGATCAAATTGATAGTATAATGAGTTTGTCTTTCAGTTTGCTAAGACAAAACTCATTTTTTGGACTTTTTAGTTCATAGTTGCCTTTTTTTCCTTCAAAAATGGCTTTTCATAGTATTTTTTCCGTGATTTCTTCACTTTTGTTATTTCTTTTTCGATCTACCTTGATATGCTCTTCCATGAGCTCAAGGTCTATCAGAAATAATCTCTCGGGGTAAGGTTTCCATACACTCTATTCTCCTCAAACCCTATACTTGTGAGAATAGATTGGGTACATTGTTGTTGTCTTTGACAGAAGATATTTTCGAAGGAAAATACTTTCTATCAAATGGAGGAAAATGACTTCCTCTACTTATTGATACAAGTCATTTTCCATAAAACACTCTTGATTTTTAACTTTATAGAACTTCATCTAACCACATTTATTAATGTTTAGCACGAAATAGTTTCACCAAAGCACTCTCTGATTTGGTAATGATATTATTCTCTACATAGTCCTTTTCTTTTTTACCAAAAATATTTTTCACTCAATGACAATACATTTCCAAGATTTTCTCCATGGAAAATGATTTCCTTCGTACCAAACACATTCAACGTAATAAATGTTCTTCCATTAACCTTGAGAATGATTGGGTGGATTCCTTACAGGTGTCATCATTCCGCGAAAGCAGGTCTGATAATAGGCGATTCTACATATTTACAGCTACCAAATCTCTTCATTTGAGGACACATTCAAAGAAAGAACGGGCTGCCTGGATAGAAGCTCTGATATCAACAAGAAATCTTCTTCAGTTGAGACCTTTGAATGATAATCTCAACCTTTTGCAAAATGATGTATCTATATCTACTGAAAGATTGAAAAACCGGTTGCTTGAAGAGGGCATTGGTGAGGGACTTGTCCAGGACTGTGAGCAGATCATGCTATCAGAGTTTTCAGAAATAAAAGGACAACTTAAAAGTCTTTGTGAGGAGCGCTCCAATTTGATCGACACATTGAGACAGTTGGAGGTAACTTTAATATATTCTCCTCATAATTTACACGTGGAAGTGACTAGAACCAGTTCATGCAAATTAATAAGGAGTATAGCTTAATTCATTTGATTCAATTTTACCGGGAATATCCATTTCTCTAAATACCTTTTGATTTGAATCTGTGACGAAATGTTCTGAAACTATCTGAAGTAACATAGAAATTTGATTTTCCAGTTTTTTTTGGCTTAAGCTAAGCTAATGTCATGAGAAAATCCTTTGTGCATTATCTTCATATTATGCTTTCTGGATCATCTGAGAATAAGATCCTTAGTGGCTTAGATTATAATGTTTAGAATTCTCTGATCAGATTGGAATTGACGGTTTCAAAACACGTTGTCGTGACTTCTAATTATAGCTGTGATACTTTTGTTTCCTCAATAGCCCTTATAACGTTTTGTATCTTCTCAAGATGAATGCCGATTGCACTTAGGTTGCTCCTATTCACTGCAAATAGCAATAATAATTACGCTTCAATTCCAATCAAGGGTTGACTATATGAATTCTCACTGCCCATATTGTTGAATTTAATATCACCTTAGATTAATAACTATGTGTTTGGATTCACTTATTCTTTTGGCTATTGGTTTTTAAGCATTTTTTATGTTTTGGAAGTGTTTGAGTAACACAATAAAGTGTTTTTAAGCACATTCTTAAAGTTGAAAAAGTACCAAAAAAAGCCAAAAGTTGGGGGTTCCCAACTTATGACTTTGACTTTTAACTTATAAGCCACTTAAAAAAGTCAATCCAAACACCCCCTAAATATAAAACAGCAATTCTAGAAATCATTTATATTTTCCACTTGCATATAAATTTCTGATAGGATTAGAGAATTCCTAGAAAACATGGAGACCTGAAGTAAACGACTAAATATACTCATGACTAAAATATATTCCCAAATAATTGGTATTGTCTATAGAAATACTCTTTCGTTCTTCCATTGTAACCTATTTTTCGCTTGGTTACGCATGCTTCCAAGAAAGTTGTGGGTCTTTCGAGATAATTTTTTCCATTTGTTGTTAGGTCTACCTTGTTACTTTTTAATACATTCATTCGCCTAGACTCTACTCCTACATACAGATGCATAATGAAGGAAATAACCGAATCATTTTAAGTGATTTCTCTCAATTTTTCATTGAAGCATGCTACTTACTCCTTTTGCTCTATGTATTTATTATTAATCCTGTCTAATCTTGTACGACTTCACATCTATCTTAGCATCTACATCTCCTCAACACTCAAATTGTGTATGTGTTGGCCTTTAACAACCCAAATTCACTTCCATATAACATTGCCGGTCTTAGATGGGGTAACTGTTTTACCAAATTCAACTTCTAGTGTAGCACGAATATTGTGCCCTATTACTTAACATCTAATAGCAATTCTCCACTTCACCCGTCATTTTGATTTTCTGTTAACGTAAACATCTTTATTTATAATGACGTGCTCACTGCCTCAGAATAAATCTGAAAGGGTGTTGCAGATCCTTTTTTAATAACTGACTACCGGTGTTCTTCATTTGGGGGGAAAAAAGAAAGAGAAGAAAATTGACTGGCAGTTTCCTAAATTTATGTCAAGCATATACAAGTTCAACACACAGTCATAACAACAACAACAACAACAACAACAACATACCCAGTGGAATCCAACAAGTGGGGTCTGGGGAGGGTAAAATGTACGCAGACCTTACCACTACCTCATAGAGATAGAGAGGCCCAACACACAGTCATCTAAAAGTAAAATAGTCTGGTTGTGCGACTTATTTTACGCACCAGGCAGATGTATTTTTCAAACAGTTGTTCTCTACAGTTTTTATAGCCTTTCTATTTTCACGAGCTTTCTGCACATATATCCATTAAACCTTGTCAGTTATGTGCAATTCTTTAGTATAGAACTTATTAAAGATTTCAGCAAAGGGTCGCATTGCAGGATGAATAAGTTGGATTGGTCATGTTGCTGAATTTATTTATGTGCCCAAATTCCCATTAAAGTTGAATACATGAAGTATTGTTTCTGGAACTCTGATTTATATGAATTTTGATGCAGTCACGTTACATGAGTTGACTTTGTTTCGATGATTTGCATTTTTATGTAAAAATGAGCCACTATCTCTAAATTGCATAAGTTTTGCTTCTGAAGGCAGCTAATATCGAAGGTGAGGCTTCTGGGGTTCATGATGGTCAATACCAACTGATGAAGCAATTCTCCAGTTTAGGACGTGGCAAGTACAGTGGTATGTTATACATATACTTCATCTACTTCTACCTATACAAATACAGTTATGTAAGCAAAACACACAGACAAAAATATCTTTCCTTTAAAAGTTTCTTCAACTTTTAACAAATCGTTGTACATTATGATATCAGATGAATTTATTTGTGTGAGGGAAAAGGTTATCTTCCACTAAGATTCCATTTCCCGAAGCATATTGTAGCAGAAATACTAGTTGCTCTGCAAATATTTTCTGATTTACGGCCTTATTATCAGCTCTATTTCATTTCATTATACTGAAATAAATGATTTTCAGAGCTGATTTATGCTCTTCTCACATTTTAGAGTAATGATTGAAAAGTTAGTTTGACATCGAAACGTAACTTTTAAGTTTGAAATTTTTGAATATTTGAATGTTTTTAAATTCTTTAAAGTTGCAAAAGTTACGTAGAGTAATGTTAGTAGTGGAATATTGTCATGTATTTGGGACATCCCGAAATTCGGTAAGAAGAATTTTTGGAGTATCTCATTTTCTTGATTGTATCAAAACAATAATAGATTAATAGTCTTGCAATATTTTGGAGAAGAATTACTGAAGTTGGCTGTGCTGAAACATTTTCAATTGTTATGGGATGGAGATTTCAGATGTTTGCATGTAAAATCTAATAGGCGGCCCAATTACCATTTTATCCCATGTATGCGCACTGAGACCAATAATAGATGACTACAAGGCTGTGCCTGCTTTATTAATTTATCCAAAGATAAACTCTATCTGCACTATTCCTTGTCAATATTTTTTAAGTATAATTTCTGTATGTTGGAATGGTTATATTAAAAGCTTTTCAAATATATTTTCATGATCTGTTGGTCAGGTAAATCAGTTATGGACACTGCCAAAGAATTGTAATAATAGGCCTAAGTAGATATATCTATAATTCATAGGGCTTTATCTCAGTGGACCATTGAGAATCATTTCTCTCGTCTAAAGGAGCTTAGTATCATAAATGTAAAATATTGAATATCTTAAAATGTTTGAACTTTGAATGCTGTATATGACTCCGGCAAACTTTTGTTAGCCTTTGGTCAACCAAGAACCTTTCAGTTCGGAGATGTCAAAGAGGTACAAACTGTTATGTTGAAGAAGTGTTGGGTTTAATGCACATCAATTGACCTCATACATTTCATTTCAGAATATAGTACAACTGAATCGTCTGATGATATTGAGAAACAAGAACTTGATGAAGCATCAGATGAAGAGGAAGCCAACTATCTTGATGCAAATGAAAGCTTTTCTGAACTTCATATATCTTGTGGGTCATTAGTTGGGGACAACATGGAAAATAATACCAATGATGCATCTGCACATACACAAGTTGTACGCAGAATGAAGCTTCCAGATCCTGTTGAAAAAGAAAAAGGGGTTAGTCTTTGGGCTATGATCAAAGACAATGTCGGGAAAGATCTAACACGAGTTTGCCTGCCAGTGTATTTCAACGAGCCAATTTCCTCCCTGCAAAAGTGCTGTGAAGATTTAGAGTACTCATATCTTTTAGATAGAGCATATGAACATGGAAAATCGGTACGATCTTTAATAGTTTCACCTTTTGTTACTACAAGAACATGACTAGGCATTTGTGTTTACCTTCTATTTTAGAAGGTGCTTATCAGGGTCTTTTGAATTAATGATTACATGAAGTTAATATTGCTTGAATTCTATTCAGCTAATTTATTACTTGCCAAATCTTTCATTGAAGTAGTAAAACAAGTACATTTGAGTTTTCCTATTAAATAAATGTTTAGGTATTGGGAGGCACAGAAAAGGTCTATCTACTATATCCCTTTTAATCATTATATCAAAAGAAAAAAAGAAGGAAATGTAATTAGTGAATCTTCTTTTGTTAGGAAGTCACTGGTTGTATACTTCTGGACTGAAAGATCCAACTCTTAATTGCTAGGTATAAATTTATTTGTCAGTACACACCTTTTTTGGAATAGTTGTTTCAGAACACAACTATAATCTTTTGTTTTGAGGAATAACACAAGTTATAATCTTAATAAAATAATATAATAGTCCTCTCATGGCAGCTAAGGCTTAAACCTTGATATTGCGTGTACGAGCTGAATTTATAACTTTGTACGTAGTGCTAATGCATAGCTGTTGCCTTTATTCCTGTCTTGCTTCCACCCTAAAGGGGTTTATATTAACTTGCTTTCTCTTCCAAGGAGCAGGCTTCTTTATTGGAGAGTTTTTTCCAATTATACCAACATGGTTTAGAGCAGTTCTTGGTTAAATGTTTAGCTTTATGTTGATTATCGTTTGAATTGTTTTGCTTTTCCAGGGAAACAGTCTTTTAAGAATTCTAAACGTTGCTGCTTTTGCTGTATCTGGTTATGCTTCAACTGAAGGCCGGAATTGTAAACCTTTCAATCCTTTGCTTGGAGAAACCTATGAAGCTGATTTTCCTGAAAAAGGAATCCGCTTTTTCTCGGAGAAGGTATTTATCAAGAATATATTGTGCTGTCACAAATGTATTGAATTGATTCTGTAAATACTAGGTTTATATCTGTGCATGCAACTTCCCCTTACAGTTCTATTTTGTTAGCAAAACTTAGTTTGTGGTCAAACAGTTCGTATCCACAAAAGCATGATGACTACGGCTAATTCGTACAGTTTCTCATTATATTAAAAATTAGCAAAAACTGGATGTACCCATATCAAATCTTACACCACCTGTATCGGTTATCGTTTCCAGAAGAGGGTCTAACATAGAATGAATTGTTTTAATTTTTTGTAGTAGTATCTCTAGGACATAACATGATTTGAGGTTGAAGTAGACATATTTTTAACACGCTAGGTCAGTCACGTAACTCCATTGCAGTTCATTTTCCTCATTAAGTTTCTACAAATTTGAGGATTTACTTTTTCAACTTCTTTTCTTGAGTAATTGAGGGATCTTATTCTGTGGAAAGTTTTTTTATGAAAAAAGAGACGAACATCATATTAGAGAATATAACAAAAGAAAACATCTCATATTTTCTTAGCTTTTGCTACCAAAGTGAATTACTATGAAGAATCACTTGGGTCACTTGGTAGTTTTACTTACTGAAGAAAGAATTAATTTGGAACACGGAAATCTCAAGCTGGAGTTTCTTACCTTAGTCTCTGATTGTAATGAGTTTGATATTTATGATAGTAATTAGCCAATTCTTGAAACAGGTTAGCCACCACCCAACACTTATTGCCTGTCACTGTGAAGGTAGAGGATGGAAATTCTGGGCTGACAGTAATCTTAAATCAAAATTTTGGGGGAGATCAATTCAAGTAGATCCTGTTGGAACACTAACTTTAGAATTCGACGATGGGGAGATCTTCCAGTGGAGCAAGGTAGGCAAAACCTCATGCTGATCACTGAGCCATTTACAAGATAGTTTGGTTCCTATTGAAGTTCTAGTTTTGTTTGTTTCATTCAAGACTGTAATATCCTCAGGTCACAACAAGTATCTACAATCTTATCCTTGGTAAGATATACTGTGATCATCATGGGATAATGCATATACGTGGCAATCGTCAGTACTCATGCAAACTCAAGTACAAAGAGGCATCCATTATTGAACGTAATCCTCATCAGGTAAATGAGGAGAAATCCTATAACTAGTTTAACTATGGTTTATTTTTGTCTATTCCTCCACATACTAATATGTCTACAGATTTTAATTTTATTGTACTATTGTCCGGATAATTGAAAATTCAAATGAACTCTACAGGTTCATGGATTTGTTGAAGATGTCTCTGGGAAGAAAGTTGCTACATTATTCGGAAAGTGGAACGAGAGTATGTACTATATCAATGGAGAATGGGCCAGCAAGCCTAAGGATTTATCTGATTCATCTTTATTGTGGAAAAGGAATAATCCACCCCCAAATCTCACTCGATACAACTTGTCTTCTTTTGCGATTACACTGAATGAGTTAACACCAGGACTTAAGGTACAACAGAGTGTAAATGAAATCTTCATGTGAAAGATTAAATTTCCTCTTTTTATGCTCAGCTAATTGTCGTTTATAGTCTGTCTAATCTGTGTGTTTAATCTCGAATAAAGGAGATTCTCCCACCTACAGATTCAAGACTCAGACCTGATCAGCGACATCTTGAGAATGGGGAATACGATAAGGCAAATGCAGAGAAGTTGCGGTTAGAGACACGACAGAGAATAGTATGTCTGCTTCCGCTCGAGTCTTTATCATTTTTTTGTGTACACATTCATTTTTGACTGTTTATCGTTCTTATTTAGTCCACAAAATTGTCGTCAATCTGATAACTCACGACTTTTCGTGTTTCTGACCTTCTCATTGGGCTTGTCACTCTTATGAGTGGAATCACATAGTTGTATCCTCAGGTCCTGTAATCCTCCCAAGTTTCCTAAAATCTTCAAATTGTAACATAGAAAACTTTCAGATAGTATTATTAATTTGTGCATCTTTATTTTTTGGGTCTAAACCAAGCACTTTCTCTTTCCTTACAGTCCAGGAAATTACAAGAGAATGGTTGGAGACCCCGATGGTTTCAAAGAGAAGGTGAAGATGGGACTTTCCGGTATATTGGTGGCTACTGGGAGGCCAGGGAGACGGCTAATTGGGATGGCTGCCCAAATATCTTTGGTGAGATCGATCAAGATCTCCTCAGCTCCTTTGAAGGATCCTGATGTTTTAGAAGGTATAAGGTTTGAGAAACTACTTCTTTTCTACTTATATTATGCACTTTTAACACTTCCACTTCCTAGCTATATGACGAAACAACTGAATGATGCCAACACATGGCTTCACTTCTAGTCATTTATTACCTCTTTTATCATGTTTGTTGTAACTTCGTTATCTTTGTTCCCATCGATCATATGCCCACATGTAGGCCTAATACCACCAAATCACACCTTCAAAAGTTTCCTCTCTGTCTTGTTTTCTCATCTCTGTAGAGTAATATCAAAATGCAATGTGGTACATTTTTCAGGGACCTGAAGATTTGTAGATTAAAGAAAACACCTTGAGGGGGTAATTCTATAGACAGATGGAGTATGTGGTCAGTCCGCGACTGCCCAAATTTTTTAGTTGTTTAAAGATAGTTCTCAGAGGTTGATAAAAGTCAATCAAGAATCCTGAAGGCTTTTTCCAGAATGAAGAGACAGACAATCTTGCTAAGAGTCGATGAACGATGGAAGCGAAAAACTAGAGAAGTTCCTATGCATCAAGATGCTTTGATGAGGCTTATATTTTGTGTTGAAATTGATCCCATTTTCATTTTTCTTTGGCTTAGAGATTAGTTTAGGTTATTATTATTATTTGTACTCTTTATGTTGAAAATAAGAAAAGCCCCCCAAAAAATGTGGATTTATTAAAGTAAACCCAGCACAATAGCTTTTGTAAAGACCTAATGTAGATTAGTGCTACACATGTTGAGATATACACAAAAGAACTAGCTTCCTGGTTTCTAAACTATATTTCTTATGTTTTCTTTTGAAACATCATGTTAAATATTCAATGCTGAATGAAGGATCAAATATTGGACCTACAGTGCGCAATTCGAAAATTTGGTAGGTAAACTTAAATTAAATAAATAATAAAGATATTGGGCCATTTAGTCTCCAAGGGAATATCAAGTCCGTATGAATGCGATATTTTATCACAATGTAAATTAGTTTACTAGGTTCTAAATTTAATGTACTTTTAATTAACTTGATGGGCAGGTTGGTTGTAAATTGTATAATTAATATGTAGCCGCGATGCAAGGGGTACCAAACATGTTTTTCGATTCATGGTTTAATTTTTCTAATCGGTATATATAGATTATATACTATATATAAATATTTTATACGTTCATCAATTATTTTTAATTTAAACAATTTGGTGGACGGCTATTTAGCTGCTTATATTTGTGTCTCAGCTTAGGGCTGGCCCATGGGATATCACTGAAATTTTACGTCCCATTTGAATATAATATTTTTGAGAGTTTGCAGTGACTATTTTTTTGGTGTGCATAAGGTAAATCTCCGCTCCTATACAATAGTTTGCAAACCACACTGAAAAGGTAACCTGCACCAGACAAATTCGGTGCGATGAGCTCGACTCAGAAGGGAAACTCCCGGGAATGCTCTTAGAAAAGTTCTATGAACAATTAAGCCCTAAGAAAAAATAATCAACCAAACTAATCATATAAATACAGATCTAAAAATAACGATTACATAGACATTGTGTTTTGCAATTTTGATTTATAATTTAGGTGTTTGTCTATATAGTAATTGGATTTTTTGACTTTACTTTCTAATTTGATTTGTCATTTTTATTGTGATAATAATATCAAGAATATATTTCATGTTCAAAATAACTTGTCTTTCAGTCATTTAATTAATCATCATTGTTTAATGCAAATATTGTCAATATTTGAAAAACTAACTTAATTGCTTTACTTTTCTTTTAGCAAAAAATCGATCCAAACTGAACCACGAACACTATTATCATAAGTATATATAATATCATCTAAAAGAGTTTGGATAAATTCTGTTAAAAATAAAATTAGGAATATTGTCAGTATTAAAAGGTAAAGGAGAATACATCATAGTATCATTTACTATTCACAACTTTCTAATACTATCCCATATACTGGTTGATCCTAATACAATCATTTAATTACTTATAATTAAGTATCATCTCATGATTTATTAGTATTCTTTATAATTTTACGTAACGTATTTTTAAAAATTATAAATACACCCTCAAGCTAATCAAGCAGACATATCGACCTGCTGCTTGAGCAGCTAAAACTCCCTCTTATAATATAGTAAAATATAATAAATCAAGCAGCTGAATCAAGTACGTCAATCGGCAACTGCCTGCTTAAACATATAGATGAAGCAGACATGTCGTCCAATAACTGTCTGCTTCAGCTGCTTCTTAGTCTCTTATTTATGGTAGAAAAGAAATATGAAATGGATATGGACCTATAATATGTTTGTGAAAAAGAAAGAGTATATATTTAGGTAAGTTGTTTAATTTGTGGTTTGACTTTTAAGTGGCATTTAGGTGTGATTAATGTTCTAATTTCTACTCTTAATTACTAGGTCCCCTATTTTCACCTTTTCATTATCTTCATCTCCTGATGCCCAAAATAATTTAACAAGTTGACATATCAGTGGACTACATCTAGAAGGACACTAAAAATTGTCTTTTAGTATAAAAATACTGAGATGGATGTATGGGCATATTAGGAGTTAGAGATAAAATTATGAATAAAGATATTTGTGATGAAATAGAAGCGGCCTCGATAGAGGAGAAAATGTAAGAAATGAAATTGAGAAGATATATAGGTAATCTAGTGCATAAGTTGGCCTGAGATGTAGAGGTAAACTGAAAAAGTATAGAAGCGAGCTAATTAAATAAATATTATGCATCTTCAACTTATCGAGGACTTAGATAGGGAATTATGGAGGTCACATATTCATGTAGAAGGTTGGTTAGTTAGTTAAGAATTATCTCACTATTTCATTCTTTGTACTATTAGCCATACTGTTAATCATAGTCTATCCTTGTAGTTTCTTATCATTTGAGTTTGGTTTTTATATGTTTTTTTTTACTTCTATTATAATTTTATCTTGTTATGACTTCTATTTATATTGATTTGAAAGGTTATCTGTAGTACTTTTTTCATGATTTTTTTTTATCTATGTTATTTCTTTTTCTATAATATTTTGTACTATTTTACTCTTGATGTCAAGGTCTATCTGAAACATCTACTTTATCTAAATAGAAATAAAGTCTACGTATACTTTACGCTCTTTAGATCTCATTTTATAAAATTATACCAAATATATTATTATTTGTTGCACTCCAACACGTGTATAACATTTATACAATGCTTTGACTAGAAAGCATTATAAAGAAAAGGAGCAAAATGAACGTCGATATGAGTAGATTGGGGCTTTTAGGTATACCTCTACGTGTAGAATAGTACTAGTACTTTAGCTAGTACTCTCCGTCTCATTTTGTGTGACATTTTTTCTTGTTAGTTCGTCTAAAAAAATGTCATTTTGGCTATAATTAGAAATACTTTAATTTTAAAATTTTTATTTTACCTTTACTAAAATAATTCTTAAGCGAACAAATATTTGAGAAACATTTTAAAACATAAGTTTCAAATTTTTTCTTAACATCAGGTCAAATCAAGTAGTTCCACATAAAATAAGACGAAGGGTAATATATATGTTATTTCATTTAATGCTCCGAAAGAAAGTTGGTTGTCACGAAATGCTACCAAAAATTAAAATCAACATAAATTTTGAGACCTTTCTTTTAGAAAAAGTCGAATATGTACAATTGGTGAAATAAAAAAGTTCACATATATGGAGGTATTTTAATGTGGGGACTTTAGAGTTTCATAATATTGAAACATCGTAATATATAAGTGCGCTCTTTACTTGACTTAAATTGAATTTATCCTTTCAATTTCAGATGTGCATAAGTAGATTTTAACTTGTATAAAATTGAACAAATAGACACACAGGGGTGGATCCACATGGAGTCCGCCGGGTGCTCGAGCACCCATCAATTTAGTACCGGACATTATATATCTATGTAGAAATTAAACACAATTGTTATAAATATAATATAGAACACCCATTAAATTAATGCTTTGGTTGGTCCAATGGTTGTAGGTGTGAGTTTAAGACTTTTGTAGTGCTGTTGGTCCTAAGTTCAAATCCCACTCTCAACATTTCTCTACCTTTTTGTTACTTTTCCTATTTTTTCTTTATTTATAGTTGCTCTTTCACTATTTTTCTTTAAAAAAAAATGGTATACAAATAAATATTTTTCCTTCCTTTATTCAAGATAATAAATATTATTCTCTTCATTCGTAA
>JBCEWC010013019.1:0-10986 GCA_038996855.1 Solanum aculeatissimum | reverse complement strand
CCCCCCCCCCCCTCATAGTCCATTAGTTGGTACTCCATCCTCTTCTGGATCCTCTTCGGGCTCTTCTTCCCAATCTTTCTCTGGGTCCTCCTCTGGATATTCTTCTACCATTTAGATCAAATGATCCATGGATCCTGGAACTATTTGATTGTACGTGAGTGTCGTTAGTTCCATACAAGAGAGTACCTCTTCTCTGATCCAAGTGACCCACCAGTCGTCTACAAAGCCACTGAGTCCCTCTGTGCTGGGTCCAGCCATATGGCTCATAGTGGTGCACCAGGCATAGTGTTCCGGTGTGCACTATTTTTCATTTCCTACATTGATTGTGATCATGTAATCCTATTCTAGATGCAAATTCCTTATTCGTGTAGCAGGGATTGAAACAAGATCATCCTCGTGTAATACCATGCACGACCATAGTGGTACGTCTTAAACAATTTTGAACTATCGCATAACCCAGAGAGGTGCATACGGTCGAATCCCTATCAACCCTACAAACTCTATGAAGTACAAGTGGTGGGTTCTGATGAATGTTGGACTGGTTATTCAAGAATATTTCCACTGAATAGATTCTCCAATGAGGTTGGTTAAAATGTACACCATTCCTCCTCTCCAATTACCGCATCCCAATATTTGAGGCATTCCTCATGACTCAGAATTCTATTGCGGGTGTCTACCATGTAATCCATTTGCGAGGGTCGATGGTAGAAATGCTCTATTTTCCAAATTTGTAATAATATGTTGCAACCCCCAAAGAAATCATGACCCCTTGTGCATGCGGACAATGACCGAAACACCTCAGCAGGAACAATGTGTACCAAAGAGTAGCCCTGCGGCACAGCAAATAGGTCCATAACTATGGGGAGAATGTTGATGTCAATGGAATAAAACCTCATTGGGAAGACCATTGCACCAAAAAAGGCCAACACAAAGATCTTTTGCGTGCGTATCCATTGCTCGTGGGTGCAAGCAAATTCTGCATGGTATTCATCAAAGATCTCAAGGAAACCATATCTCCTAAAGAGATATTCTAGATTAACCTTTCTATTCTCCACGTTCCTAGTGATGGGAAGATTTGTAATCCCAAGAGTCTTAAAAAATCTCTTGCACTTATAGTTGATGGACATACCGGTATCCTTCTGCTGATGGGAAACTCTGTGAAATCACTAAATTCCTCCGACGTAGGAGTGATTTTAAAGTCCAAGAATTTGAACGTCACTGTACTTGGGTCCAAAACTTCCATCAGCAAGGTGATAAGCAATCTATTGGCCAAAACTCCCCGGAGCGATAACAACCATTCTAGATGTCTTCTGACCTCAACTCCATGCACCTCATTGATATTCGGCCACTAGTTTTTCAGGATATGTAGGGTATAAATGACCATCTTAATGTCAGGAAGGTTCTAGTTGATGTTCATTTGTAACAAAAGATGAAGGGTGTGATGAGCATGTTTATTCCAAATCCATCATGTGCTTTGAATCATTTCCGTCGACTTTCACAAAAATATGTCATTAGGTACATAACCTTTGACAAAGGGTGGCTTCCTAATTGCGAAGATGATGCCTTGGACCATCTCACCTAAGGTGTATGCAACATGACTTATTTGTAGAGTAAGATGTTTTCCTAAACACTCAAGAGTGGATTGAAGTTTTTTGAGAAGGTGCACTAAACTTATTACACCAGCTCTGAAACTAAGAAATCCAAAGAAGATTCGGGGGAGTGTGAGACACTCCCCGTGTGAACCATTGTGTATGAGTGTACGACCAAGGACTCGATAGAAAGTGTGAATGAAAATGCAGGAAAGTAGTAACAAATAGTATTTTCAAACAAATAAGAAACGCAAGGTTGGATTTGACTTGCAACCTTTCAATCAAAGCGATATATAAAGCAAATAATAAACTAACAAATAATCACAAATATCATTCCTAAACTTAGTTTATTAAGGTTAAAACCTAAATAGTTCCCAGCAGAGTCGCCACTCTATAGCGCCCTATTTTCGAACTAGTCAAAATAGTTCGCAACATCATGGTGGTTGTGCTCTCTAATTTTAGTAAAAATTTATTTTAGAGTTGCCACCTAATTTTAAGGAAAATATTACGAAACCAATTTAAAAAATGTAAATGTAAACTCTGTTTTGATTTACAAAACTAGTAAAATTCTAGATAAGGTATTAGTTACTTGAGGGGAAGGTGTTAGGCATCCCTCAGAGCCTATTCCAAGATAGTTGTCACGACCTGGGAGGGCACCCTTGGCGTGGACGACACTTGAAGAACCATTGTTGATTCCCCTAGAGAACCACTTGTCCTTATTGTCACATCACACTCAATAGCGGAAGAATACTCAAGAAAATACATACAAATAAATAAATAAAGCTTTTATAAAATAATTTCCAATAGTCAAGTTTAGAAAATAAAAACAATCAACTCTCTCTACTCAGTGTCTATGAAGCCTCTACATTTAAACATCTAGATGGTACCATGACAGGCCATGGCTACCCAACTTAAAGAAAATAAAATACTTAGTGAAAGTAAAAGGGCTCCTCCGAAGGCAAGGAGGGCTGCCAACTCTGGGATGGGGACTAGTCTTCAATGAAGCATTTGTTGATTACCTCTAATACATGCCTCTGTATCATAAAACCATGCATTCCAAATGGACGTCAGTACATAGAATATGCTGGTATGTAAAATGGCTGGAAAGGAAAAGGCATACTCAAAGATACTCAACTCAATTAACTCAACTCAACTCAGTAAGATATGCAAGTTTAAGAATGATGTCATGCTTTGAAAGTAAACTCAATAATATGCAACTTAGTCGAATTAGTTATGCAAATTTAGGGAGTTTCTCTAACCGACATACTCTCCACCCCACAAAAATTAGTGATGTACAACGAAGGTGACGTCGTTGCCACACCCATACATTACTTGCCAAGGTAAGGACGTCACTCTACCTCAGGGATCTATCATCCCTGTCCATATTTTTGGGACAGGAGTTGCCAGAGTTAACTACACAACTATCCTACGCTGGCAGCGTAGTTATGGGGTTTGAGTCACTCCTACTCTACCCATTCGGTGCTTAATACTACTCCAAAAATATTCTCTTTAAAACTCATTCAAACTCATCTCAAACATCATCATCATCATCTTTCATCAATAAAAATATTTTTGATATCATTTACATTGTCATCAAAGTATTTACTCAAAATGTCATTTAAACCAAATGCTCAGTTTCATCAAAATTAATTGAACAATACATCATCTCATCAAAACTCTTTCTCAAATCATTATTTATGCTCTAAATTCATGTTCATGCAAACTCAATAAAATATGTTCAAAAATCACCTTTATTAAACATACAAAATGATCATAAAGTCTTAATTTGAAATAATGCATAAAATCAAATATAGTCCACAATTAGGGTTCATGTAAATGAAGACATGAACATACATTCCAATTAAATACCCAATTCATGAACATCATCAATATATTTTTATGTACAAAAAAACTCAATAGGACAATAGTCAATTCAAGGAAATCAATTCAGGAATTAAGGTAAAACGTTACTCGAACTCAATTACAAGAAATCAACAGGTGGGACGCGTGGATGAACTCAATCCTATGCTATAAGTAGCCTTACATACCTACAAATTTAGATTCTTGAAGAATTTTGAAGAATTCGCTTGATTCTCTTGAAACCCTAGTTTTTCTCTTCTTGGAACCTTGTTTAAAGTCTTGGAATATGTTTTGAATGTAAATAGACTGATTAGTTATGTTTAGGGGCTTATATAGGTGTAAAAACATCGAGTATATGCTTTAGAAAGGTGGAAAAAGACCAAAATAACCCTTTAGAAAAAGTTGTCAAAAGTCATCCACGGGCTCACTTACAACCCGTAGAAACTTCCACGACCCGTAGGAACCATTCCATTAAGTTTTGGGCAAATATTTGGGGTTACTAGTACTTTCACGAGCCCAATCTACAACCCGTAGATAGGTCCGTGAAGTCTGGGGCTCAAAAATTGAACTGCAAGAATATTTTTTGCACGAGATACTATACGGATTGTACTTCCATCAACGACCCGTAATAGGTTTCGTAGTTTTAACTCCGCTCTGATAGTCCTAAGTAAAATGGTCATAACATTTGACTCTAAAATCTAAATGAGGTGAAACTAGTTGCGTTGGAAAGATAATTCAAAGAGCTTTCATTGGGTAGATCATGAAACATCTAATTATCTATGTGATAAAATATATGGTCATTTAAAGTTGACCCTTATATAATCTGAAGTGAAAACCTCAATCGATAGGGAAGTTTTGAACTCGACTAAGTACTAGGGTCCCTTATGAACCTAATACACTTCTAATACTCTTCACACATATAGGAATGAGCCTTAAAATATAGGTACATGCAAGGCATCACTAGGTTTAAGCCTATATACTCATGGTAAAAAAATTCAGATCTTATGAATAGAGTTGTGGGGTATTACAATATCTCCCCCTTGGGTTCATTCGTCCTCGAAGGATGAGCAGACCAAGGATGAATTCAAGGCACGGATAACAATCGAGACTCTATCATATTAATGAATCACAATCAACCAGTCTAGGCAGCCATAAATAAAACTCATAATAGACAAATCGAGTCAGATCAAGAATAGTGATATTACCTTAGGAATTCTCACCATCAAGAACGAATAGAACATCAGAACTTAATCAACTCAAATCATTTAAACATATCGACAATCAGTCATTAGAACTCAAGAAGGAAGTTATCAACTCTATTCAAGAATGGGATCATCACAACATTGAAGACTTTATGGACAACTCTCAAGCTTAGCACCTCATCTAACTATGCTCCCTTTCATGGCACTGCACTCCATCAGCTGAAGCTTATGACTCCTATACAAATCTATGCCTAACCACATTATCTAATTTTGTTCGAGCCTAATTCTAAATCCCAAAGCACTATCCCTAAGATAACCATACTCATCAAAACTAATCCTCAAACTCTGTACCTCCACAGGAACTTTCATTAAAAGATCACTAGTCCTTTCCATTACATCACTACTCTTACTCGAAACCTTTTCCAAGAAGTCGTCAATAGCCTAACAACATTACTCGCATAATAACAACCACACATTCAAGCCTATCACACTAACCACTTAGACCATATCTATGAATTTTCAAGCCTACTTTGCATTTCTACTCTCCATCATTGGATGAGCTCTCACTCAACGAATCACCAATATACTTTTACCTAGAGGCACTCCAACCTACCTTTACCTATATATTGCTCCTCATAAGGTATCATCTCGCTCTTCCTCCACATTTATAATCTAAATGAAAGAAGGAAATTATAGTTATCACATCGAGGAACATTCACCCTTACTCATCAATAATAACTCATCTTCTATCACCAATATCACTATCAAGGCTGGAAAGAAAGATCATTGGAAGGTCTTAGAGTGAAAGATCATAAGCACGATACCTTCAAGGAAATTTGATCTGGGAGTATTCATAATGTGATACAATCTCATTAGCCTTTTAGGACCTATCATGCATTTATGGAGTCGAAAATACTATGAAACTTAAGTCGTATCTCATATGACATAAGGTTGGAAACTCTGAGATTCATAAGATAAAAGTAAAACTTCCACTCCTCATCCTCAGATCTCAATATGAATATGAATTAGCATCGGGTGTGTGAGTCTAGGTCATAGGCACAATACTCATACACGGGACAAAATAGAGTATCTCCTTAACCGAGCTATAAGGAATATAAGAGATAGAAAAGCATCAAGGCCTCATCCTGATCAACTCATTACTATCGAAAGCTCAAGACTTACTTTAGTTTATTAACTCCTCATCTTCCCCTTAGCTCAAAGGTCCACTCCCTAAGTCTGTGAACCGATTGTCCTTACTAAGATATAAGCAAAACTCTCCACATGATTGGGGCACCACTGTCTACAAGAACATCTTAAACTCTTTTGTTATACTATACTCAAAGATATAAATCGCTATTAGAACTTTCTTTTGAGATCCTACTCTTATCTTGCCTTCTAGCTCTATGGATATTTTTCTATACTTACTACTCTTATTGGCATACATAATCACTTTTTACAACTCTTATCATCTAACCTCTCTGTTTAGTCTACTAACATTCAACTTCTAAGCTCCAATATATATTACTAAAGAAGTCTTAGATTACAAGGTAAAACACTTCTTCATTGGTACATAAATCCCGTCGACTTAATTACTAAGGGCAATAAAGAATGCTTACACTAGCTCACTCTACATTGACAAATGGAATATACTATCTAAATTCTTATAGAAAGTCATAGCTTAGAGCCTCACACAACTTTATACATTCACGAATACACATCTTAAGCCTCTTCTTACTTGATGATTTATTCCCAATCTACTATTTTCATCTAAAGGTCATATACATGCACACTCGTAGCATTTCACTTGTTGCAGGTTGACACCTTAATCCCTGACACACACTATGTCAAGCTTATTAAAGTAAATCCCCTACTAGCACTATCACTCTCATAATGGCTATCTCTCTTCAGAATCATAAGCCTAGTTTAGATCTATCACCTTGAAAGCATTGTGTACCCTTTATTAAAAATTGATAGATCCATCCACGAGACCCCATCTACGGGTCGTGGTTCAACCTATAGACCGTAAGTCCTCTCATAGAAATGTTCCAGTCTTAGAAAATTTTTGGGACTTTTAGGGATCCTTTCTATGAAACCTTTGACAAGTCGTGGTTTCTTATACAGTCCATCCTGGCACCTCATAGGTCAACTTCCAAAAGTCCTTCAATTTTTTCTCTTTCATTGGTTTCAATTCATGAAGCTTACCTACGACCTGTAGTATCACCTACGATCCGTAGACTAGCTCGTAGGATCCAACCAACATCAAAATAATTAACTTTTAATCATCCCAGGTTATTAATATGTAGGGTGTAAACACATTAACATAAACCTCTTTTTAGTCTGAGTCACTCTAACTCATCCCAATAATAAATTTTTCTCTATACCTTGTAATGAAAATCAAATGGTACTTACTACTCTTTCATCAAGAATTACAAAAATTAGTGCATCATCTCATTCCTTATCTTACCTAATGGACACATAACTCTAGTTACAAGCCTTAATCAACCACACTCTTACTATTTGTTCGCTTCATCTTTCTGACTCATGATGACAATTCTACTTATGATTTACAAGACCCCAAATCACACTCTTTGGTGCTAGCATTACACTTCTTAGAGACATAAGTTTCCCTCTCATAGATGACATTGAAAGCAAGTTTTGGGTAATAGATCTTGGGGTGCCTCTTGACTAGCTCTATTAAGTCAGTCATGGTATTTATATGTTAAATTAACACAGAACAATCTTTATACACCCTCCCAACTATAATAGTATCACCAATAGGAGTAGATACACTGAAAGGTTCAGGAAGACACTCGGGAGTCCTATCAAATATACTAGCCAGATAAGGAGACACAGTAGATGGGGTGACACCAGGATCTATCAACATATAACAGTCAAAAGTAAAGGCTCGAATCATACCCATCACAATGTCTTGGAGTGTTATTCTGATCTGGACTACTACCATGACACACAACTGGTCTATGGCCTTGCTCGTGCTAGAAGTGACACCTCTTTGATTTTCTCTAACTTGTGGTGTCAGTGTAGAGGGTTGAGATTTTTTTGCGCACTTTGGACAATTCCTCTGAAGGTGACCCAGCTAGACACACTTATAACATCCTCCAGTGCCCTTTTGACAATTTACTAAGTGGAGTTTTCCACATTATCTACATGGTGGCTAACCCTTAAGGACCTCGAGCCACACTTTCTTGGGATAGAGGTTTTTTGACTTTGAAAGGCTTATTTCTCCTTGGCCTCAGATTGTATGTACTATTAAATGTGGGTGCACTCATTGGTGGTGGAGCATAACTCAAGGGTCTCTGCAAAAAAGGGAACCTATTTATAGTCCCTCGCTTATGCTTACTATGCACATGTCCTATTGACTCAGCCTTTTTGCTCTAAGGTTCTTCCATCTCATTCTCCTTTTCTATTTCTACCAATCGATCATGTGCAGCAAGCTAAGTAGTAGTCTCAATCTCCTAGGTGTTGATGGTACTTCCCGGGTTCACAATGCGTTTGGAAGGCATGGTCTGCAAATGTGTAACACATGAGTTAGAAGAGAAAGTTTCTAGAGTTTTGACTTTATAGCACGAACCAAAATCAGGAAAAAGTGTAACAATTTCTAATGTACTATAGCCTCTTGCTTATAAAGTATGGTGCACGACACACCCACAAACAAGACTCTACTAGACACGGCTTCATAGACTCCCTAGGACACTTGAACTCTGGGCTCTGATACCAAAATTTGTCATACCCCGGGAGGGTACCCTTGGCATGACCAGCACTTGAAGAACCATTGTTGATTTTCCAAGACAACCACCTGGCCTCATCATGACATTACACTCAATAGCGGAAGAATACTTAAGAAAAGACATCAAATAAATAAATAAAGTTTTTATAAAATAATTTCCACTAGTCAAGTTTAGAAAATAAAAATAATTAACTCTCTCTACTCAGTGTCTGTGAAGCCTCTACCTTTAAACATCTAGATGGTACCATGACATGCCATGACAACCCAACTCAAAGAAAATAAAATACTTAGTGAAAGTAAAAGGGCTCCTCTGAAGGCAAGGAGGGTTACCAACTCTAGGATGGAGAGTAGTCTTCAACGATACATCTGTTGATGACCTCTAATACATGCCTCTGCATCATGAAACGATGCAGTTCAAATGAACGTCAGTAAATGGAATATGTTGGTATGTAAAATGGCTGGAAAGGAAAGTACATACTCAAAGATACTCAACTTAATTAACTCAACTCAACTCAATAAGATATGCAAGTTTAAGAATGAAGTCATGCTTTGAAAGTAAACTCAATAATATGCAACTTAGTCAAATTAGTTATATAAATTTAGGGAGTTTCTCTAACCGACATACTCTCCACCCCACCAAAATTGGTGATGTACAACAAAGGCGACGTCGTTGCCACGCCCGTCCATTACTTGCCAAGGTAAGATGTCACTCTACTTCATAGATTCATCATCCCCGTCCATCTTTTTGGGATAAAAGTTACCAGAGTTAACTACAAAAATATCCTACGCTGGCGGCGTAATCATGGGGTTTGAGTCACTCTTACACTACCCATTCGGTGCTCAATACTACTCCCAAAATATTCTCTTTAAAACTCATTCAAACTCATCTCAAACATCATCATCATCATCTTTCATCAATAAAAATGTTTTGGAAATCATTTACATCGTCATCAAAGTATTTACTCAAAATTTCATTTAAACCAAATGCTCAGTTTCATCAAAATTAATTGAACAATACATCATCTCATCAAAACTCTTTCTCAAATAATTATTTATGCTCTAAACTCATGTTCATGAAAACTCAATTAAATATGTTCAAAAATCACCTTTATTAAACATACAAAATGATCAAAAAGTCTCAATTTTAAATAATGCGTAAAATCAAATATAGTCCACAATTAGGGTTCATGTGAATGAAAACATGAACATGCAATCCAATTAAATACCCAACTTATGAACATCATCAATATATTTTTATTTACAAAGAAACTCAATAGGACAATAGACAACTTAAGGAAATAAATTTAGGAATTAGGGTAAAACGTTACTCGAACTCAATTACAAGAAATTAATATGTGAGGTGCGTGGATGAACTCAATCCAACGCTATGAGTAGCCTTACATACCTACAAATTTAGATTCTTGAAGAATTTTGAAGAACGCGCTTAATTCTCTTGAAACCATGGCTTTTCTCTTCTTGGGACCTTGTTTAAAGTCTTGGAATATGTTTTGAACGTAAATAGACTGATTAGTTATGTTTAGGGGCTTATATAGGTGTAAAAATATCGAGTTTAGTCTTTAAAAAGATGGAAAAAGACCAAAATAACCCTTTCAAAAAAGCTATCAAAAGTCATGCACAGGCTCACTTACGACACGTAGAAACTTCCACGACCCGTAGAAACCATTTCGTGAACTTTTGGATAAATATTTGGGGTTACTGGAACTTTTCACGAGCCTAATTTATGGCCCGTAGAAGTTTCTACGACCAGTAGATGGGTCCATGAAGTATGGAGCTCAAAAATTGAATTGCAGGAATTTTTTTCCACGAGATACTATACCGGTCGTACTTCAATCTATGACCCGTAATAGATTTCGTAGTTTCAACTATGCTCTGACAATCTTCAGTAAAATGACCATAATTTTTGCTTCCGAACTCCAAATGAAGTGAAACTAGTTGTGTTGGAAAGATAATTTAAAGAGATTCAAAGAGATTTCATTTGGTAGGTCATGAAACATCTAATTATCTATGTGCTAAGAGATCTGGTCATTTAAAGTTGACCCTTATATAACCTAAAGCGAAAACCTCAATCGATAGGAAAGTTTTGAACTCGACTAAGTACTAGAGTCCCTTATGAACCTAATACACTTCTAATACTCTTAACACATATAGGAATGAGCCTTAAAATATAGGTACATGCAAGGCATCACTAGGTTCAAGTCTATATACTCACGGCGAAAAATTTCGGATTGTATGAATAGAGTTGTGGGGTATTACAATAGTCCTTAAACTTGGTTAGGAAAAATGATTAGTGATAAATTATTCATTTTATTTTTCTAAAATTAGCGAAAAGAAAAATCTTGATTAATTTGAGTAGAAAAAAGAGCAAAATACAAGGTATGTAATGAGTATTGACTATAATATTTGTGGAAAGCTTTAATAATACTATATTATTATTTTTTTGCAGTAAAAGTAAATAACTGTCACGACCCGGATAGGGGGCCTAGATGTGACACGGTGAAGGAGAACCCGAAAGTCCTCGATCAAGCCATCATAGCATCATTTTACACCTCATCGGTTCGGAAGCGTGGAA
>JBCEWC010013018.1:0-15399 GCA_038996855.1 Solanum aculeatissimum | reverse complement strand
CAAATCTTTGACATTTATGGTTTACCTAATCTTTGACCAAAGAAATCTTAAGCCAAAAATGAAGGCCACATTACATTTCGATATCTTATTTATGAATTATGATTTTATCATTTGATAAAATTATATAAAATTTAAAATAGTTTCAATAATTTCCACAATTCGTAAAATTTTCATAGTTATTAAAAAAATAACGTAATACATAAAAATGGCCTTTGCATTGGTCTCAACTGACATCTATGTCGCTTCAATTTTGGGTGTACACAATTAGGCACTTAGACTTGTATCTAATTGAAATAGTAGACACACGTGTCTGCGTGATATCCTACATGACAATTTTGTATCATATGTAGGGCACAATACATGAATTAACCCTTTAACTTTGCTTCAAATTACAAGTTGGAACTCTAACTTTCAAAATACATAAACATGCACTCCAACTAATCTATTTTTTATTATTTAAATACAGTTGTCCTAGCTAGCAAAACGCGTGAAAAATACGAAAATGGAGCGTGTGGTTGCCTTTTTCCAAAGCCCACAACAGTAAAAAGGGACTGAATTGTCTATTTTACCCTTAATAACATTCATTTATATATATATATATATATATATATATATTATTGTTATTATTATTATTATTATTATTATTATTGTTATTCAAACCAAAATACAATTTTTTTTCTTCTTCTTTCTAAATCTAATCTTCAAAATTTATTTTCTAGTTTTTGACATGAAAATATTTCATAATTTGAAATATTTTTTAGAAATAAATATGAATATATTTTTTTGTAGGTGGGGGTAGGGGTAGTGGATTGGGGTGGGGTGGAATAAAAAAGTAAAATTTTCAACTTAACTCAATAGTGAAATCGTTGAAGGCTATGATTTTCTTCTAGGAAAGTAACATAAACAAGTATATCAATAAAATTTACTCACGATAATAAAAACTTGATCTCAACTCATAAACCTGATCTTGAGTGAAAATTATTAGTTAAATGATACTAAAATAAATGTAGGATAAATTTTGGAGGGCCTTACATTGCAGGGTACGAAGTTTCTAGAAGAATTTGAGAGATTTTTCTCAAGTCCTAGCTATACTCTTTTCTCCCTTACTGTTTTTCTCTAAATAAAGTACGTGAAAGTGAAAGAGAATGAGCGTGAGTTACTGATTTTAGGGTGAAAATGACCTCAAAATGATGAAGTTTTAATTAAAAAAAAAGAAAGGACAAAACTTTCCTTCATTAAAACTGTTGGACTGAACCACGAGACCCCATCTACAAGTTGTAGTTTAATCTACGACTTGTAGACTAGCAGTTTCATGGAAACCTGGTAAGATGGGTTTGGGTTTATGACTACCCTTCTATGGGTCATACACCCATTGCCAGGTCTTAAAGGGGTTGTCATCCTGTTAAAGTGTCAAAACTTCAGAGACCCAGATCCTTGGTTCTTGGAATTACGAAAACTATTCTATAGGTCGTAGAATGAATGAAGGGTCATAGACCCCATTCATCGATAGGCTTGGAACTTAAAATATTTTTTTTTTAACTTTCCTGACTGGAGTTCTATGAACCTTTTTCACGACTCGTAGAGTTGTAGACCCACTCATAAACTCAACTATAAAAACTCAAATTTTTACAAGTGTCAAGGAAAATCACGAGACCCATCTATGGGTCGTAAAAGTCCCTTCGTGGTCTCTAATAGTGACACTATTTTCAGACTTCCTCTAAAACGTTTAAGGCCATACAAGTCCTCGAATGAAGGTCGAACTAAGGGTAGGCTCAAAGCATGAATGTAGATCAACTCAAGTACTCAAACAATCAATTATGCAGAAGTGTTAATTTCTCAAACTCAAGAATATCCATCGTCTTAAAGATAAGGATAAGGAATATTACCTTCAACTTCATCATTGGAAGGTACAAATAGGTGAGGGTACCTCATCTTCATATCCTCTCCAGCTTCCCATGTAGCTTCCTCATAGACTAATTTCTCCATAAAATTTTAACTGAAGCAATCTATTTGGTTCTCAGTTTACGAAATTAGCGGGCAAAAATCTTGATCGAATTCTCCACATAAGACAAGTTATATTTAACTCCAATGCTTTCAACTGGCATAACAAAAGATGGGTCTTCTAGGCACTTCTTAAGCATTGAAATGTGAAATACTAGATGGATCGTAGCTAACTCTAGTGGTAACTCCAACTCATAAGCAACATTACCAATCCTCCTAAAGTCTTGGTAAGGGTCAATATATCAGGGACTAAGCTTCCTCTTCTTCCTAAAACTCATATTGCCTTTTATTGGTGAAACCTTTAGGTACACCCAATCATCAATCTCAAATTGTAAGTCTCTTCTTCTAACATCGATGTAAGACTTATGACGGCTTTGGACGATCTTCAACCTTCTTTGAATGACTTTTGCCTTTCCATAGCCTGGTGAACATAATTAGGCCCTATCAAACTATCTTCACCAACCTCAAACCACCCAATAGGTGACCTATATCTCCTCCTATAAAGAGCCTCATATGGAGCCATCTGTATGCTAGTATGAAAGTTGTTATTGTAGAAAAACTCAATGAACAGTAAATGATTGTCGCAATTTCCCCTGAAATCCAACACATATTCCTTCAACATGTCCTCAAGGGTTTGGATCGTATATTTTTCTTGTCCGTCTATTTGAGGGTAGAGGGTTGTGCTAAGATTCACCTTTGTACCAAGCCCTTTTTGGAAAGATTTCCAAAATTATGTTGTGAACCAAGCTCCTCAGTCAGAGATGATGAATAGTAAAACCCTATACAATCTAATAATCTCCTAGATATATAATTTGTCATAGTACTTGACAGTGTCAAATGTCTTAATCGATAAGAAGTAAACTGACTTAGTCATTTTATCTGCTATCACCCAGATGGAGTCATGGTGTCTGCGAGACCACGTCAACTTGGTTATGAAATCCATTTTGATTATCTCCCCCTTCCACTCTAGAATGTTTATATTTTGAGCCACACCACATAGTATTTGATGTTCCACCTTAACCTATTAGTAGTTTGGGCACTTAGATACAAACTCTATAACGTCTTTCTGCATGTCATTCCACTAATAAATCTCTCATAAGTATCTGTACATATTAGTTGAACCCAAATGGATGGAGTATCTAGTACTATAAGCCTCAGCCAAAATTCTCTCCCGAAGGCCATCTACATTTGGAACACATAATCTGCCTTGGTACCTCAACACCCTATCTCCCCATTTTGCAAAGACTAATACTTTCTATTTTTGGACATCTTCTTTCAATTGGAAAAGAATGGGATCTTCATCCTGCTTTTCCTTTACTTCCATAACTAATGAAGAGTTGGCTCTATTCTGAACAGTTACACCTTCCTCATCTGTATCAACCAACTACACCCCCAAATGGGCACATTTGTGCACTTCTTTGACTAAATCCTTCTTACCGTTCTCAATATGGGTGGTGTTTCCCATAGATACATGCTAAGAGCATCAACAACAATGTTAGATTTACTTGGATAGTAAAGGATGCTTATGTCATAATCCTTGAGAAATTTTAGACATCTCCTCTACCTCAGATTTGGCTCTTTCTGGCTGAATACATATTACAAACTCTTATGATTTATGAATATATCAACATGCCCGCCATAAAAGATAGTGCCTCCAAATCTTGAGGGCAAACACCACGACAACTAACTTGAGTTCATGAGTTAGGTAATTTTTCTCATGGATCTTAAGTTGTCTAGAGACATATATCATCACCTTGCCCCTTTGCCTTAACACACACCTAAGCCCAACTCTGGATGTATCACAATACACCATGAAGTCGTATGTTCCCTCGGGTAGGGACAACACTAGAGTTATGGTAAATTTGGTTTTCAACTCCTGAAAACACTTCTCATATGCTTCTAACCATTAGAATTTTACCTTCTTCTAGGTTAACTTAGTTAGTGGAGTTGATATAGATGAAAACTTCTCTACAAAACGCCTATAGTATCCCACTAACCCCAAGAAACTCCTTATCTCAGTTGGGGAAGTGAGCCTCGACCAGTTCTTCACTGCCTTAATCTTTTGAGAATCCTCTTGAATACCTTCTCCAGATACTGTATGCCCTAGAAAGGCCACATATGCTAACCAGAATTCATACTTTAAAATTTTAGCATACAACCTCTAGTCCTTAGGAGTCTAGAGGACAGTTCTAATATGGTCGACATGCTCCTCCTTGTTCCAAGAGTAAATCAGGATGTCATCTATGAACACGATGATGAATATGTCTGGATACTGCATCAACACTCGGTTCATAAGATCCATGAAGGTTATAAAAACAATAGTCAGTCCAAAAGACATAATAAGGAACTCATATGCCCATAACAGATTCTAATGTTGCTCAAGCCACACTTTCTTTTTAAGGTAAAGCAACCGTTGTTAAGTAATTAACCTAAATGAGGTTAGGGTCGATGCCTTAGGGAATATGATAGACTCAAAAGTTAATTCTATGTAAGTCAGGAATGATTAACCTACCTATCTCCTAGAAAATGGGGAGGGGGTTTGCAAAGTAAAATAACTAAACTAAATAAATGCAAGTGATGAGAAATCAATAGAAGAGCTAACTAGGGTAATGTGTTTCCCATGAATCCCTAACTTGGTATTATCAGATAAATGCAACCTTTTCCAGTGTGTAGGTGTAGGACAGTAAGTTAGGTTCACCTAAACCTTTGATCCAGTGAATAGGTGAATTTTATCCCAAAACTTGATCCGTCTCCGTGATGTAACATTACTAACCCTTACTTTTATCCCAGTACAACCTCCTCTTGATCCAGTTTGGTTGATTAGATGAGAACATCTCAATCAAATCTTGTTAATTGCCCTTTTTCCTATTGATTACTTCCTTGATCCGACAAGTAACACTAGGCGAGTTCTAAAGTAGGCCTCCATTAAAAAGCAGTTAAAGTGAAGAGCATTAATTAATATAACTTAACACACCTTGAAAGAATTACATAGTATCCGATTTTACCTTGTTAGTTCTTCATGGTTCCCACAACCCTAGTTGTGAATTTAGTTATGCATGATCAGTCTAAATGCAAAAATTATAAAGTAGAATAACATAATTGAGCACTTACACAGATGAATTAAGAATATGAAGTCCAACTCTTCAATTAGAATCACAAGGTTGAATAAAGGACATACTCTAATGTTTTTCCTCTCAAAATATGCTAAATCCTAAGTGTATCCTCTAAAACCTTGTTCAAACTACGTGAATGTTAAAAACTTAATGAAAAATAACCTGAAAACCTATTTATAATGTGTAAAATATAAAACCAAAATGGAATAGAAAAATTATGTCACCACCATCTACGAACGCGTTCACGACTCGTGCTTCACTCTATGGCCCCTACATCAAGGTTTCATGGATTGTAACTGAAATCTGGAGACTACTTCTACGAGACCTTTCCACGAGTTGTGTAAGATTCTATAACATGTAAGAGGTTTCATCTGATGACTTTTCAGAACTTCTCCACTTTCTGATCCTCAGGGCATGAACGTACTCTACGACTCTTGAATCAATCTACGACTCATCTGCTTCCCTCATAGAGTTTACTTCAGAAATTCACCGTTCACTGGAAATTGACACGATATCCCTTCTATGGCTCGTGAACCTTTCCACGACCTATAAAGGGTTTCGTGGATCCTCAAATTCTGTTGTTTCAGCGCACTTTGTCCAAAAATTATGCCAACACTGAAATCCTGCAAAACAAACACAAAACATAAATCAAACCTACTAACATCACTTTGAGAACACACAAAATTCCAACTTTTAAGCATCAAAAGTGCTACATTTCAGCAGCACATCAGGTTCTAAAGGTTGTCTTTTGGATATCACTTTCTCTAACTTTCAACTGATGATACCCAGATTTGAGTTCTATCTTATAGAAACAAGTAGCACCTTGAAGTTGGTCAACAAAATCATCAATTTTGAGAAGATGATATTTATTTTTGATGGTAATCACCTTTAACTGACGGTAGTCTATGCCCATCCTACGATAACTATCCTTCTTTCGCACGAATAGAACTAGAGTGACCTAAGGCAAAACACTAGGTTTAATGAAACCTTTACCTAGAAGATCTTTTGATTTCTCTTTTAACTTTACTGGGGCCATTCTATATGGAGATATTGATATAGGATGAGTATTTGGGAGGACATCCATCCCAAAGTCTATCTCCCTATCAGGAGAGACTCTAGGTAGATTGTCAAAGAAGACTTCCGAAAACTTATTTATGATGGACTGACTAGAGGGTTCGTATTTTGACACCCAGATATTTGACTCTAGTTATTGATCATGCCCAAATTACACCTCCCAATTAAGGTATAAGCAGTCGTTGTTCAAATATAAAACCTAACAACGTTTAGGGTCGATCCCACGAGAAATATGATCTAGACTTGGATTAAGTAAAGCAACTTCGAGAAATTTACCAACTTATTTCCACATAGGGGTTTTGTGATGTAAAAATAATAACTAAAACCTATTATAATAACAATTAGGATGCAAGTACTACGAATTCAGTTAGAGAAGATAACTAGAATATTGTGTTCTCCATGAATTTCTAACGCAATATAACCTTATAATTGTAACCTTTTCTAGTGTGTAACATGTAGAACTTGTAAGTTATGTTCACCTAAGTCTTTGGTCTGAAAAATGAATGAATTTCACCATACAACTCGGTCCAACTACAAGTGTCTCATTACTAACCCTTACCTTGGTCCTAGTTTCACTATCCCTTGGTTCGTTCAAACTAATTAGATGAGTGTAATCACATCAAATCCTATTATTTATCCCTATTTCCATTCATTACTCCCTTGGTCCGACATGTAAGAATAAGGCGAGTTCTAATGTTTGCAATCGTTAAAAAGCAATCAAAATGAAGAGATAAATAATACATGCATGCACACTTTCCAAGGATTACAAAATATTTAATTTTTACTTTGTTAGCTTTTCATGGTTCCCACAACCCTAGTTGCGGATTTATTTACTCATGTTCATTGTGGATGATGAAATCATGATTGATGTTTGTATAATTAAATACTTACAACAAAGAATTAAAGAATGAAAATCCAAAATCTCCACTTGGATTGCAACATAAAAATCCAAAAATAGGAACAAAGTATTTTTATCTCTCAAACTCTAAGCACAAACTCCAAATTGATAATAATATGTTTTGTATTGGTCTCCTCATCTAAAAATAAATAAAAACCTTATTTATAGACATAAAATTCAAATCCTAAATGAATAAGTAAAACTAGATTCGGGCCCGACCATGAGCTAAACTACAGCCCCTGAAAGAATCCATGGCTCGTGGTTGGGGTCTTGTAGACTACAATACTAGAAATACAGGTCAATGTATGAAGCATAATCCATGGCTCATAGTTTGGACTACAAGTCATGTTTTTCCTCGTCCTATTGGATTCCTAATTCTCTGCTTCTCAAACCACGATAAAGACCATCGGTCGTGGAATGATCCACGACCTGTTTGGATAATCATCAATTCAATATAAAAAATTCCCTTCAACTCTGTATCTAACTCATAAACACCACCTACAGCTCGTGGATCAATCCACGACCTGTAGGTGGTATTGTACATAATCAAAAGTTACAAAAATTAATAGTCTTCTTAAAAATGCCCCGAATCCTGTAATCTTGTAAAAAAACATAAACACAAATCAAATCTACTGCGAATACTAGAGAACACAAAATTTTAAGTTTAAAGCATCAAACGTGTCGTATTTTGGCGGCACATCAACACCCTCAACTTAAAATTATTGTTTGTCCTCAAGCGATGGACTCAATCTAACATAAGCAGCACAGCAAACATAAAGACATCAATCACATAACATACATCATGTCTCAGTCAATAATAAATACCCTAAAAAACCTTTAGTGCATACACAATACATTTATCAAGTAAACATATGCAGATTAATACAAGACAAAATAATTTTGACAGTCAATGCAATGCACATAAACAACAGTCACATAAATAGTCTAAGATCAACAATGTCATTCAAGTGCCCTCACAAACAAAAAAGTACCATTTCTCACATGTTGATATACTTCTATTATTATTAAGGACTAAGGAAATACACTCACATTCACAACAAATATTCGAATATAGTGTACAATACCATAGGCTTGCCCCTATATTCTAGACTGTGACATTTGACTAGTTAAACTAGGATCACTATAGGACTTTTTTAACTTGTAATGTAGGCACGAGGGGCAGGTATGGTATATTTGGAACATAACGACTAAATGCCCTCCTTAATAGTGCGTTATTTTTCACTTATCATTACCAACACTGACACATTTATGACTCATTGTTCCCTTTCACACAACTTGAACCATTTTGGGTGTATTTTCATTCTTCTCATATTTCTTACTTTTTTTTCAATTCTTTTTCTTTTTAGCTCTTTTTTTGCGGTTTATTCATTTTTCTCACACTCAACTCATGTTTTCCTTCTTTTAGTGTACTACTTTGTTCCACATCCCAGTGTTGTTGTGATTGTTTTTAGTAGTCACCCTCAACTTAGGTTTTTGACTTGAATTGAAGTGCATAATGTCTTACTAATGAACTAGGGCCATTTTTGGCAGCCACCTTCAACTTGGGGTTTTATCTTGAGTCGAGGTGCATAATATTCAAGGAGGTACCAAGGCCAAATTCAAGAGTTACACAGTAAATATGGTAGGTGACTTAGGTATTTACAAAAAAAGGAACATGTATGGCTCAAACATTAGGATCAAGGGATACACAATGTATTTGATTGGTCATTTAGGCTAATTAGACTATAATGAAAAATGGCCTATGATCTTTTTCTAACCAACTAACCTACAGTATCAGTCAGACTAATTAGGCAAGTTTTGGATTAAAATACAGTATCAGAATCATGAAATTAAGCTCACACACTTAGCACTAATTAACACTGTTAATTCAGATATTCAAATCATGTTTTTTAATCACAATTCAGCCTTGTTCTATTAGAATACACAATGTCAATATATAGATCCAACATAGTTACTATCAAAACTATCTATAAGCACATTAATAAAAATTAGAAGGGTGTCATTTTTCAAATCAAATCAATACATGCAACAAATATCATATAGTATGCTACTATTACTACCTATACATCCTAAACATATTGATTCAATAGAAAATAAATGTCTTTAGGGAAAGAGCCTAGACAAGAAAATCCCAAGGACTAAAAAATATGAGTATATATAGGCCTTGGTTACTCAGGCTTCACCGAGGTCTATAACTACCCACACCCCATTGAAAAAGTCATGCATTTTCCTCAATGAACTAAAACAAAAATAAAAGCATGTATAAGGGTCAAAAAGAAAAAAACCTAGGTCCCTAAGCATTGTTGTCCATTTGCGACTCACTACCCTGAACCTCTTGGGTGGTCTCCTTTTTAGTAACAGCTGGTAATAAGGGTCTAACACCTTATGCTTTCTCACGCTCGCGAATAAGACACATCTCTTCGTATAAAATATAAGCCTGTCTGGCGGCATTAAGTTGTTAGAGCTCCATCCTCTGAGCGCGTCTCAATGTTGCATTTGCGTCCTCTTCGCTAATACGTCGCCTCTTCCCAAAGACGAGAATAGTGGGCACCTCTACAAATAAATCCAACACTAGTGGAGTCATAGATGGAATAGATATCAAGGTGTTGGTGCTACTGCTCTTATTTCCTCGCAGAGCTATTGGATCTCCGTATGAATGGCAAAATAGTCAAGAGCCTGAGTGGTACCAAGGCGGTCCTTCAAATGTCTCTCAAACACATCTACCAGGCAATGAAGAACTGTCATCTAGTGATCATGTATGGCGTTATAGTGCTCTATCATGCGCTCCTATGACTCTATAATAGCCTTGCATACCCAAGCTCGAATTTGCTATACTAACTAAGCCAATTGAGACTCAGTCTAAGCCTAACATTGTACCAGGGCCTAAATGGATTCCACGGATATGTATACCATACCCGCGGGCTGAGGACAGATTAGTACTGCCTCTGTCATGATGGAGGATATAGAAGTAGGCCCCATCTCTATCTCTTCTCCTGTTGGTGGTTCCCTCTTTGACACAACAACAATGGGGGCATCCTCAGGATATAGAGGCTCGGCGAATATCTTTGGTAGTCGGACAGTGGGTTGTGGTTCTTGCCGAGGTGCAATGGGATTCTCATCGGCCTTTATTAGGTCAATATTTAGGGTGTACTGCACATTAATCATTTAGTCAACATTAGGGATAATCGTTATCCCTACATCAATGTATGGCCTGTCGACCAGGCATGGAAATGGAATAGATGTCGACCTCCTAAAAACTCGCTCATGGATATCCTCTACAATGTAGCGAGCAGAATATATCCATAGCCATCTATGATACTGGCTACTAGTACTGTACGATCTGGCGAGAGTGTTTTGTTCGTCTGCGTCAGCTAGATACACGTACAAATCACAGCCCACCAAAATATGGCCACGAAGTTGAGCAAGGCCTTGATAATAGACATAGGACTAGACACCCCGTTAACATTCGTGTCTCGCTCATCTATGTATCCTGTGAGGCTGTGACCCATCGAAGTAAGATATCTTTTTGGGTTGGGTCTCTTATCACAACATAGTCCTATGCCTGCCTCAATCTGTTGTCAAACATAACTATGGATACTGGGGGTGGTACTTAGGACCAAATAGAAACCTCCAGATAGTGCTCTCCGAAAGATCGACGAAGGCATCTTTGACCAATGTTCGGGTCAAATATGGCTAAGAAATAGGTTTGGCCTTCTTGGGAGTGGCCTCGATAATGGTAGAAGCATATGATGCATAAAACTCATGGACTAATGCTAGGAGTACTTTCCCAATAGGGTTTCAATCCACTCAGTCTATATCAGGAGAATGCATCCTGGATGGTCGGTGCTGCATCAAGTCTGAATGTCAGAATATAGAGCTCTTCAATAATGGATCTCGTGTGCCAACCTCTATCATCCTGCAGATATCATCGCAATAGATGGTGCACATATCCTTGACACACCATCATCTAGGTTGGACAGAGACTTGAATTGGAATAATGATGGACTTTTCCGAACTCTCAAACTTTAAACCACACTCCTTCTCTGAGCTTGAACCATCACGGTCATCAGAGCTAGATCGAGGCTCTTTTCCTGAGTTGGAGAATTATATGGAATCACTCCTAGCATGTCCCCCATTCTCAAACTGGGGAGGCTGTGCTATAAAAATAAGGGTCTGGGCAGGAATAATCAAACGGGATAATGCTTGTGTCTGTCATAGCTTTACGCCCTCATCAGGATGGACATCAAGCCCCTCTATCGGTCCACTTCTCTCAAACTTTGTCGGCTCATCATATAATCTCTGTCTACCTCTGTACATCTAGTATCATCAACTTTACGTGCCATGGTACCTGTACACAAGAACAGTGAGTCCATGATAATTGAAAATAAGAAAAAAATTATGTAAAAAAATATACGATAAGAAAAGTATGAAAGCTAATATACGGGCTATAGAATAAACTACGGACCATAAAAGACAATTGTGAACATAGTATAATAGTAAAATGACTTACTGGAAAATGCAACTACGAGACCCATGTACAACCTGTGGTTGGAACTACGGGTCGTGGAATGAGGTCGTGGTTGTAAACCCTTCAAAATAAATGTACAGGAAACCAAACCACGAACACTGTTTATGGACCATAGATCAAACTATGACTCATAAACTGGTTTATCCTGTTGGACTTGAATTTTTCATATTTTTGGAATTCATCCACGAGGGGCAATTATGGTTCATGGATTGAACCATGAGTTGTAAAAGATCCTCGTGATTTTAGATATGCATTTCATGAAAAATCCAAGTTTGATCCATTTTGCAACATATACACAACTACTTTAATATCAACTAATAACCCAGTCAACAAGTATAAAATAATTCTCAATACAAAGTCCAATACATGTCAATAGGATTTAGCCAACCACAATCCAATTTCAACATGATGCCAAATACAGTCCAAAACATCCATATGCATAAACACATACCCACACCCAAATTTTGTCAACCAAGTCTAATTATTTGAAACATCACAATGGCAAAACACAATACAATTTATGGACCAACACTGTTCATGACCTATATATTAGTGTAAATCCAAATTCACCAATTTTCAATCCAAGTTAACTAGCATGGACAATCCTACCTATTTTCTTAACAACCAATACATATACACGTTAGAAACAAAGTAATTCATCATATGTACAATGCAACAGTGATGCAACCATGTCAATCGATTTATTTTTGGCTATGCGCAAGTAATTTTCGATCACCATTCCCCTAAATTGAATTTCAACCTTAATTCATTTGGCAATTTAAAACAAAACTAGGTGATTTAGGATTTTAGGTGTTAAAAAATTATTAACTCATGAAGGCACAAGGGTCCACACACCATGATAGTCATTATTTGGAACCCTAGCCAGAATATGAATACAAAACATATCAAAAGTTCTGAGTAGGGTTGATTGCAAGTGAAAGAATGATTGAAAATAAGTGTTTGAGGCCCAAGGAGAGTCGAAAAACTCATTGGAACAGTGAATGATGGCCGAAACTTGGCAGGAAAAGTGATAGGGTTACCAAAATTGGGGTCGAAGTTGGGGATGAAGGTCGGTGAAATTTGGGGATTTTTATCTTTTGAGAAAAGTGAGGGGCAAAATTAATTTAATCCTTTTATTTGTTACCATACCGAGTTCATAATAATTATGCAATTTTTACTCCACAAAAGCCCAATTATAGATCGTGGATAGTTCCACGATCCGTGAGTCTAGTTGTTTGGTTTGAAGATGCCATATTTTAAGACTTATAATCTACAAGGCCTATTTATAGGTCGTGGTCGGAACTATGGCTCGTAAATATATTTCATGGATACCTCCAACACTTAGCACATTTTTAGAGATCTTACCTAGATTCCTCGAAACCCTTTCACGACTCATAAAACTTTCTATGATCCATAAAGTTAGCTCATGAAATTAGCATTCACGGGCTCATGCTTATTGGAATTGGTTCACGAGCAGTGTTCACAAGTCATGGTTTGAACCACGACCTGTACACTGGCTCATAAAACTATCTTTCCCCACTTTTTGGACTTATCTATTGTTTTCATCCTATTTTTGCATATACTCATCAAAATAAATAGTTATCCTATAACTTTCCTAATGATGAATCTAATGATAAGAGGTAAATGGTAAAAATTAAGCTACCAATGAGTCCAAAACTAAAACAAAACACTACTACAAGGAAACAAAAGATAAAATCTTGGGTTGCCTCTCAAGTAGCGCTTGATTTAGTATTGCGGCACGACTTAAACTACTTGGTTTCTCATACTTCACCAAGTGTCCATACTTCAACTGTCTTAATTTCATCAGTAATGCCAAATCAAGGTTCGATCCTCTGGCCATTGACTTTCAACCTTGTGTCATCATTATTTTCCAACTCAACTACTTTGTGATGTAAAACACGTGTAACCTTGTAGGGACTCACTCACTTAGACTTGAGTTTTCCAAAAACCAACCTCAGTTTAGAATTAAACAATATGACCAAGTCACCTGGCGTGAACTGACGGTACTCAATGTGATAATCATGATACAACTTCATCCTCTGCTTGTGCAATGTTGAGCTCTCATATGTCCTCAACAGAAACTCATCAAGTTTGTTGAGTTAGCTCAACCTTGAATTCGCAACATCTTTCCTGTCCAAGTTCAGCTTTTTGAGCGCTCACATATCTTTTTCCTCAAGCTCTATAAGTAAGTATCAAGATTTACCAAAAACAAGTTGGTAAAGAGACATACCTATGGGAGTTTTGAATACAGTCTGGTATGCCAACAATGCATCTGTAACACCTCCTAACGTAGCTCCAAAAAATCCTATGATGTATTTCTTGAATATCTTAAAATTCGTGTGTTATTTCATAAACCCGACTTCGTATTCTTTTTTTAGGAGGCAAAATTGTATAGAAATAGGATCACCTTCAATTTTTAGGTCACCTATATCAAAAATAATTTTTTAGATGAAATTACTTGCACCAATAGGGTTCACGACAAAGGCGTGTCGCTGCCCTGCTCCCCCTCCCCTAGTTCAAAAGTTTCTGAGTTTCGTTTTTAAGTCAGGAAGTTAGTTAGGACCTATCCCAAAACCTTTATATACATAAATGCTCAAAACCTCTCTTATTTCAGGACCTAATTCTCTCTCTAAACACCACTAAATCCTCTCAAACTTCTCTCTAAAAACCATCCATCAAATCCCTTCATTTTCTTGGAGATCAAGCTCCCTCCATTGGCACTCGATGTCGCCATTGGCCGAGTAAGCCACCGAACATGCTAGCTACTAAACTAGGGGCCAAAAGATCAGGCAACATAACGTTTAAAAAAAACTAAGTCTGGACCATTTAGGTCATGACCTGAACAACAATAAGTCATATACATCAAGATAGGTAAATTAAAATGATAAAGTACTAGCTAGCCGACAACGCTGCAACAATAGAGATACAGTCATACACTACATATATACATACCAATTCTATGACTGGAGACTAAAAGGTACCAAAACAAATAACCCAAAATAACATGTCCACAATAGCCTCTAAGAGTGTCACCAACATTGCTAGGATAGGGCCCCGACTATACCCAATTGTATAACAAAAAGTAAGCATCCTGTGGAAGCTCCAGGAAAAGGTGGAGCTTACCAACTCACAGCTGAACCAGGCTCCTAATGGAGAGGTCGGTCAGAGTCCCTACCTGAACCTTCATGCACGAAATAAAATACAACATCCCTAGGCAATGGGATGTCAGTATGAATATACATGTACTGGTATGAAAGGCAGAAAGTAAAACCATAGATAACTGTAGTAAAAAAGGTAATAGAAATACCACCTGTGACCAAAACTCGAGTAACCTTAATGATTAACACTCAACTTCCTAGTGATCAAATATGCATAGTATGTTCGAGTAATTGCATGTCGTGAATATATATATATATATATACATATATATATAATGCAAATGCATGAAATACCCAACCAAATACTAGCAATGGTGGTCTTTTTCGGGAGCTACCCGACATCATATTTGCCAACCCATGGCCATCTGTATCATATACATATATAGTCAGTTGGGTGAATAGGTCTCATACCTCTGATTATAGCTCGAAGTCTATGCATAATGTACAATGTATGATATGAATTCATATCATAGTCCATAACATAAATTCAGTTAATCTTGGCTCATTGGTACACTTATCCTCATAACATCATAATCATTGTCGTAACATATACATATGGCCCGTGGGATCTTACATGTCTTTCAA
>JBCEWC010013017.1:0-15401 GCA_038996855.1 Solanum aculeatissimum | reverse complement strand
ATATTGCATCAAATCCAGTGTTTCATGAAAGGACCAAACACATTGAGATTGATTGTCACTTTGTCAGAGAAAAGATATTGTCAAGAGATATTGTTACAAAGTTTGTGAAGTCAAGTGATCAACTTGCAGATGTTTTCACCAAGTCCCTCACTGACCCTCGTATTAATTATATCTGTAACAAGGTAGGTGCTTATGATTTGTATGCACCAGCTTGAGGGGGAGTGTTAAAATAGGAATAGGGATGTGTAGTCCCTATTTAGAATTGGAATATGAGTAGTATGTTGTTTCCTAGTTGGAATTGGATTATATTGTAGTACCTATAAATAGGGTCTTTATGTAGTAATGTAAGTACACAATTCAATAATATTTTTTCTTCAATACTTCTCACAAGTTCCTTAGCCAAAACCACCTTAATTTCATGGGATAGATCACTCAAAGTATCAAAACTGATTCTGAAGTTCTTCTATGCCATTCATAATTATGGGATTTCAGCAATCACAGAACTCCCACTGCAATCATGAAACTTAACCTGGCAGGCATGTTGACCTGGGGGTCATGATTGCAGAGTTTCAGTGAGATAGCAAAATATCTCCTCTTCCGCAATTTCTATATTGCATCAGATACATCAGAAACAGTTCTACACCTATTTTAAGTTCTCAACTTGTCTGAACTCTTCAGGTCTCATCCTAAACCATTCAAACAAGTTATAAATAACAATAACAAACGGTATGTATGCCCAAAACATAGTCTGGAACATAAATACAGAATACTCAATTCAAGAGGTTGGGTTGTTGCATCAAACTGCCTAATGTATTACTAATTTTTAATAATTTCTATTGCAGGTGTGGCTGAGTTTTCTGATCGAAACCGTAAGCTTTTATCAATGATGAGTGCTCTCCTCCTCAGTTTAGTAAGATCCAGATTCCAAGTTACTATATTGTAGTCTGTTATTGATGCATTCGTCGGGAAACAATATTCCAGACGTGAGAATCAATAGGACTGATAATGATTAATATTTCTTGAAATGTTTTTGTTAGTTGAATAAAACTTCCCTGAGTGGATTAGGACTCCTGTTATTTCAATTTTATTGGATTTTTGCTAACCTCTATTTAATAGAGTTGTCACTTATTAATAAAATAAGTGTGATTTTATCAAATCATAAGAGATTCCGAACTTTCTCGAACAAGTTCTCAGGTCTGCAATTCCCCTAATGAATTGCAAATTTCAGCAATCATAGACTGGTCAAAGAACTAGAACAGTTGATACACCTTGAAGAACTGATCACATCCAGGAGATTAATCTCGAGGAAGAAGAAGCTAAGATCAGGGTATAACCGAGAATGATAGCTAAAATTGAGAGGATTAAGAGAGAAGAAGAATTGTATTGCAATTTCTGAATAGCTGTAAATCTTTACACATGAGTATTTATATCTAATCAATGATTGATAACTACCTAACTAACTCTTGAACCTTGCTACAGTAACTCTGTTACTATTCTGTTACAACAATATGTAACTAACTTTTGAAATACATCAGGCATCCAATTAAGCTTCGAAATACACCTTCATCAACTAGTTCAGCTTCATCATCCTTTTTCAGTTTTTCTTTTTGATTTAGTGTAGTACTCACCCTCTTGCATTCTTCCATTCTAAATCTTTTTAGAATCTATATGATATATTTCTTTTGACAAACAAAGACTTCCTTCTGAGTTTGCTTGATCTCCATTCCCAGAAAATAAATCTTCTCACAAGATCAGTCATCTCCTCCTTGAGTTCTTCAATCAGCCCTATATTATTTCCTGTTACAAGTAAATCAACAAATAATAATATACTGTTAGAGCCAACTTTCTTGACATAAAAGAGTCGATTCACTTAAGCTTTTTTGAAGCCCAAGTTTAGCAAATGGCTATCCATTCGGATATACCAAGCTCTAGGAGCTTGCTTTATTCCGTATAGAGCTTTCTTTAATAGATAAACCATATCTTCATGTCCTAGTATGCTGAATCCTTCTGGCTGCTCAACATATGTTTCTTCCTGTAGTAGACCATTCAAAAAAGCAGACTTGACGTCCATTTGAAAAATCTTCCAACTTTTTTGTGCCGCTATAGACAAAAGCATTCGAATTGTATCCAATCTAGCTACCGGAGCAAAAGTGTCTGAAAAGCCTGCTCCCAAAATTTGTGCATAACCTTTCACCACCAATCTAGCTTTGTGCTTGTTTATCGAGCCATCTGAATTGAACTTTGTTCAGAAAATCCTTTTTAACTCCAATCATTTTTTTGTTCAGCGGTCTTTCCAGTAGCTTCCAAATATGGTTCTTCTCTATCATGGCCAACTCCTCCTCCATTGCATCTGTCCAGTTTTGATCAATTTTTGCTTCTTCATATCCTGCTGGTTCAAAAACAGCAACATTGCATCTCTGATAAATTTCAGAGAGTGACCTAGTTCCCCTAATAGGTTGATCATCCACCAATTCCTAATAATGAAGCTTTGAATTTTTGTTTTGCACTTGAGAATCCTCATTCCAGTCCCATTGCTCAATTTCAAGGAATTTAATGTCTCTACTTACTATAATTTTTCCTGATTGAGATTGAAAGATTCTGTAAGCTTTAGATGTATAACTGTAGCCAATGAAAACCCCTGGTTCGGTCTTCTTATCTATCTTATCTCTTTTGACCTGCGGAACATAAGAAAAACACATACATCCAAATATTTTGAGATTTTTCACAGCAGGTTTAATATCATGCCAAGCCTCAAAAGGAGCCTTCTTTTCCACTGCCCTTGTGGGCAGTCTATTCAGCAAGAAAACAGTTGTACTTGCTGCTTCTGTCCAGAATTTCTTCGGTAGATTTTTCTCATGCAATAAGCACCTAGTCATCTCCATGATTGTTCTATTCTTCCTCTCACTTACTCCATTTTGCTGTGGAGAATAAGGGGCAGTGAGCTGGTGCTCTATTCCAGCTTCTTCACAAAAAGAATTGAACATATCTGATGTATATTCAGTTCCATTGTTGATCTAATGCCTTGAATCTTACAGCGACTCTGATTTTCTATCCAAGCTTTGAACTTCATGGAAACTCCAGCAACTTCGGACTTAAACTTCATAAAATAAATCCAACACATTCTTGTTAGATCATCATGAAGATTATATAATACCTGTTGCCATTGAGCGACGGAGTTCTTTGTGGACCACAAAGATTGGTGTGAATGAGTTGCAACCTCTCTGTAGCTCTCCATGTGGAACTTTTAAATGGAAATTTAGTCTTCTTGCCAAGCAAACAAGCCTTACATTTTGATTGATTCTCCTCTAAGTTTGGTAAACCATTTACCATTTTGCTCCTTTGCATGAACAACAAAGTTTTTTGATGAAAATGTCCCAACCTTTTGTGCCAAAGTTCCGCAACTGTGGACTGACTTTGAAAAGATATGTGTTCCTCGTCCAATGGATTCTAGGAAAAACTTTTTCCCTGCATTTTAATTCTCAACATTTCCTAACCACTAGGATCACTGATTAGACACGCCTTGTCTTCAAATAATTATTTGAATCCATTTTCTAGTAGTTTTCCAACACTTAATAAATTCTAATCAATTTCAAGAACAAATAAAACTTCATAAATAAGTTTTGTACTTTTATAACTCTCAATTGCTACCGTCCCCTTTTCTGTCTCTGGGAGGTATTCTCCTTTTCCGGTTCTAACTCTTGATTTAATTGATTTGTCAAGCTCCCTAAAAAGCTTTTCATTATTGGTCATGTGGTTTGTACAACCACTATCAATAAGAAAGCTTTCACTTGGACTCTTGCTTGCACAACAGGTAGCCACACACAATTGCTCTTCTTGTTCTTGGTTTGCAATTTGTGCTTCAGTTTGCTGTTGTAAACCCTTCTCTTTGCAACTACAAGCTAGCCTGCAACGGCTGAAAAGCCGTTGTTGCTTGCTGCTTGTACCTTGCAGGCTCGAAAATCTCTCTTTCACCCTCCTCCCCATCTCAATTCTGATTGATTAGCTTCTTCCTTCTCGCAAGCTACGTAATCTCGGCATGACCAAGTTTTTGACACTTTCGACATTTCATATTAGGCTTTCTCCAACACTTGAAGTATGGATGATTTCTCCTCCCACAATGTCGACAAGGAGGATATTTGCCTTCTTTGTTGCTACTAGTGGCAGTAACATTATTTCTTGTAGAAGTAGCTTCATAGTTTCCATAATTTCTTTTCTTTCCTTTTCGTTTATTTCCCCTGGCAGCACCTGAACCAAGCTGCAACTTGGCTTGCAGGGCTCCCTCGATGAATCCCTCTTCTCTCATCATCCTTCGTTGTTCTTGTGTCTATAGAGCACTCAATAACTCTGCCAAGCTAAGATTTTAGAGATCTTTAGTATTCTCCAATGAAGCAATAGTTTCCTTATATCTCTCAGGTAAGGTTACAAGTAATTTTTGAACTATTAAGTTCAGTTCCAAGTATTCTTACCTTATATGCAATTCCAAGCAACCTGTCAAAATAATCCTTAATGGTTTTGGAATCCTTCATTCGTTGCATCTCGAATTCTTTGACCAAGTTCAGTACTTTCATTCCTCTTTCCTCTGATTCTTTTATCTCCCTCATACTCCTTTTTGAGGAAATCCCAAATTGCTCAAAAAAGAGTTTCAAGTCATTATTCTACTAAATATAGTGACAGAAACTGCAGGAAAAAAATAAGATTTAGCTTTGGATTTTGTTGTCTTCCTTTCCTTGTGAGTTTTAATTTGAGCCATAGTTGGATTCCCTGGCAGAGGAAGCACTTTGTAGTCTTCCTCGACAACATCCTACAAATCATTGGCCTCTAAGTAAGCTTGCATTTTCACCATCTGTCGAGAACTGGTGGAGCCATAGCAGAAAAAGAGCCTGCATTCTCCAATGTTTTGATGGTGTTTTGTAGAGAATTTTTTTTAGGATAAACACTCGGGAAAAAAAAACTCACAAGTTCCTTAGATACAACTTTTGTAAAACTGAATCAGGTGGATTAACTGAATCAAAAGCACACTTCTGTTGAACTTCAAGCTCTTCTAATAAATAGAGGAGCAGTACAACTGAAATACAAAATGAACTGCTAACATGCCAAAAAAAAGGAATAACTATAACTAGTTATTAGGGTAATGACAAAAAGAAAACTAATCTCCTAATAATCTGCTGAAGCCTCTGACCCACTCCAAACAGATCCTGAGACACGTAACAACAAACTGCCTCACTGTCCATCCCTCTCCCACCCAAAAAGGACCACACGGTACACCAAGAAATGGAGATATGAAAGTACTGAAAGTTATATTATCCTTGCAACGCTTTTTTTAATGTTGACTCTACATCAGACTAGATAAACAAAAAGTTTGTGCATTGCTCTTTATTGAGTAACATGTTACTGAACCCCATAATACAATTAAGTAATCCATTCAAAGTTTGTTATTATAGTGCTTTGCTAAGTTTGGGGAACTTTTTCAACGTGATGTTTGAATCCTAATTACTGATCCTATCTCATTTTAGGAGCATCATAGAGCTCCCATCTACAATTGCATACTTTCGCTCTCCCTATCACGTGAACTATATTAACATATAGATTAGGTAAATACAGTTAAAGTTCATTATAGTAGAGACATGAAGTGTGTTAAACTGAATATTTTTGCTATTAATAAGTCAGATCAAGGCAGCAGTAATATGAAGGAGTTGTGACCTCCAAGTAAATGCATCGGGATAATGATATGAGAAGTTAAGAAAAGAAATTATACTCCCTTTGTCCATCTTTACTTGTTCCTTATTGACTTGGCACATAAATTAAGAAGTAGTAAATGATAGGGGTAATTTTACCAAATCACCCTTTGAATATAATAAGCACAATGTCTTGAAAAATGTAATAGCAAAAAGACTAATTAATTATAAGGGTAAATTAGGAGCTAAGTGTAAAATTCTTTCTTGATTTCATAAATTGGACAAATATTATTAGACATCCCAAAATAATACTGTGGGCAAGTAAAGATGGAGATGAGTTCAGAAAGCAAAAGGGAAAAGATAACAGCTAGTTATTAAATTTCTAGATAGTGTTAGAAGTGTTTTTTTTTGTGGTAGAATAGAGTTAGAAAATCAAAAGCAAACATGAGATTAATCTTCCGCAAAGTGTAGTGGGATATTAATGTTTCTTCAATTATCAGCTTGAAAAGAGGTCATTACCTTTTATACAAAAAATTTTGTTGGAGTAACATAAACTTTCGAATCTTCCGATAATTATAATAAAATGTGTTCGAATTATTATATTAGATATTTATCCACAAGCACATTTAAAAAGCCATTTACTATTAGTTTGAGAATTAGAATGTTTTATGGATGCTGCTACTATTTTTATGTAGAGTTAATGGTCTCTTTGTATAGGATTTACCCACTATTAATCTAATATTACCTGTTTCTTCTTTGAATACGAAGAAGAAAAAAGAGATGCCATTCTATCAAATCCCTTTAAAAAAGGTGATATTACAAATGCAAAAAACTAAAAAGAAAAGAAGAAAGAAACACATGAGCAAGACAATTAATTATTCTTATTTGCTCTTGTCTTGATAATGGAAATTAAAACGAAATGAAATGTAACAAACAATCTGTTTTTGACCATACAAAAATACCTAAACTAAAGGCAAGTTATAAACAAAGTAGCAACTCAACTATACAAATAGAGATAAACAAGTCTCGTCATAATTTCAATCTCTACAAATAAGTATAAAATTAAGACACCAAGCTCATATGTTTCAATAATTGAATTCTTGTCTATTCGAGGATGTTTCAAGGGAGACTTCACAACTTTCCCTTCAAATTGTGATATTCTTTCACCAGTTTAGAGCTCCTACACACAAGAATTATAGGAATAGCACATACGAATCTTTTCTGGAAGAGTTAAATTTATAGGGAAAGAATTGCAGTATATGAAAAGTCACATAGAAATTTGAAAGGTCAAATACTATTTAACAAATATATTTTTAAAAAAAAGATAAAGCATGAACATTAACTTTGTAAGATACACGCATCTACTTTAATTTCTTGTCTTCAAGAAGTAATTACCTATTTATTTTCTTTTTCTATTTAATTTTCTACCATTTATAACATTTTGTAGGTATTAAATAAATAGAGTAAAGGTATTAAATTGATATGTTTATCATGAACCGTCACTTTGAAATAAATTTATTGTATCATATTAGTGATATGATAATAGATATTTTTATTATATTTTAATATGATATCGGGGCAAAATGGTAAAGAACCCTTTCATTTCCCTGGATAAATGAATTTGTATATGAAATAATTCATTGTAACTTGCAATTTAATTAATGACTATTTCATTGTCTTTCTAATAAATAACTTACAATCCAAAAAATAATTAAAATATTATTATTTAATATTAAATTAATTAGATATTTAATTTAGCATATGAGTAAAATGATAATTCAACTTTTCATCTTTGAACTTTTCTACTTTTAGTAATATATATATATATATATATATATATATGATATGATATGATATGATATGATGTGATGATAAGATAGATATATTTTGATATACTTTTATATATAATACATACATTACTTGTGTAGGTTTATTGATATTGTACCATAATATATAAAAGTGTACATACACTGCTAAGAAATGATTTACTGCATAGATGTAAACGCAAAAACATATAGTTACATGGCTACAGTGTGTATGTGTAGAATTGTATATTTGTGCAAATTTTTCATATTTAACCATCCTTAGAGATGTTTACAAAGTTAAGTTTGACTAATTTTAAACAATAAAGAAAGAAAAATAGAAAATAATCGTACTGGAATCAAGTCTCCAACATTAAAAATATTTTCTTTGGTTTACTTTATTGCTATATACTCAAGGTGCTGCTATTAAAGTAAACATGTAAATCACATCATCAAGATCTGCTCGCACAAGTCACCACAAAGCTTTTATTATACTTTCAATATAATTAAGGAAAATAAAAGTAAAAATAGCACTTCTATTAACATCATTACCTTTTAACTCTTGTTTCCTCTTCCCCTCTATATATGTCAAGTTTCTTGGTTTGTATTTTTTATCTAGTAGAAAGAACCAAAAAATGGAGAAGAAAAAGGGACAATTCTTCTCTTTCCCTTCATGGCACAAGGCCACATCATACCATTCCTAGCCTTAGCTTTCAAATTAGAAAAAAAAGGTTTCAGCATAATTTTTGTGAATACACCTCTCAATATCAGGAAACTCAAACCATCTCTCCCTCAAAATTGCTCTATTTCCCTTCTTGAAATCCCATTCAATAGCTCTGAACATGGCCTGCCTCCAAACACTGAAAACACTGATTCACTTACTGTGAAACTTTCCTTACATTTTACAACAATCTCCTCTTCTCTTGAACCTTCGTTTAGAAATCTCGTCTCTAGTCTTATTGAAAAACCACTTTGTATAATATCGGACATGTTTTTTGGATGGTCAGCAAATATAGCTCATGAATTTGGAATTTTTCATGTCATTTTCAGTGGGGCTGGTGGTTTTGGCTTGGCATGTTATTACTCTATGTGGCTAAATTTGCCTCATAAAAAAACAAAGAACTTTGTTTTTACTATGCCTGATTTCCAAGAAGCTGGCAATCTTGATGTTAGTCAACTGAATGAAGGTCTATTAATAGCTGATTCTAGTGATCCTTACACAAATTTCAACTGGAAAAATCTTTCCAACTGGATTAACTCAGATGGGATTCTTTTCAATACAGTTGAGGATCTAGACAAGCTTGGATTAACATACTTTCGTCGAAAATTAGGATTACCTGTTTGGGCAATTGGACCAATACCTTGGCCAGCAAGTAATGAACAGAGAGCTGGTAAAGACACAGGGGAAAAAACAGAGAAGTTCATCAAATTTCTTGATGAAAAACAACCAAACTCAGTACTTTACATTTCTTTTGGCTCACAAAACACAATATCAGCATCACAAATGAAGGAATTGGCACAAGCCTTAGATAATGCTAGTAGAGTAAACTTCATATGGGTTGTTAGGCCTCCTTTGGGTTTTGACATAAACATGGAATTCAGAGCAGAGGAGTGGCTTCCTGAGGGGTTTGTTCGACGTGTTTTCGAGGATCAAAACGGGGACTTATAGTGCCAAAATGGGCTCCTCAGGTTTAGGACCATCTTATCTGAGAGTCTACATAGTTGAAAATTTCACGTGAACATATTTTTTGCTTTCCAAATTGTCATGAGATTTGAGGTCAAGACCTCTTGTCTGTCCTAATATAAGATAAGTGTGTAACCATATTATCTAAAAAGTTACTTTCATTTTTTTTTTGGTCACAGGTTGAAATCTTGACACACAAATCAGTTGGAGCATTCTTGACTCATTGCGGATGGAATTCAGTGTTGGAATCACTTGGAAATGGAGTGCCACTTCTTGGTTGGCCTATTGCAGCAGAGCAATTTTACAATGCAAAGTTCTTGGAACAAGATGTTGGTGTTTGTGTTGAGGTGGCTAGAGGGAATAATTCTCAAGTTAAGTATGAGCATATATTGGAAAAAATTGAGTTTGTTATGGGGGTAAATGAGAAAGGGAAGGAAATTAGAAGGAAAGCTTGTGAAGTTAAAGAAATAATAGGTGATGCAATTACTGAAGATGAGAATTTCAAAGGGTCATCTATTGAAGCAATGAATGAGTTTCTTAATGCTGCTTTGTCCATGAACAAGTTATCAGATTGTGTGAGGACTAATGGTGAACATCTGCTGATGACAAGCCACAAAGATTATGTGATGGAGATGTCAAATGATGTAAGGATTGATGGAAGTTTGTCGAAAAGTTAAAACCCAATTCTTCTACATGGTGTTGATCATAAGAAATTAAAAAAGGGGGAGAAAATATATGCTGAAAGTACTTTGTCCAATGTAGAAAATAACAATAAGTATATGCTTTGGTGTATTTTTTTAATATAAATATGTGTTTGTGTGTATGTATATGGAGATATTAACGTGAGTTTTCTTCCTCCTTCACCCTAATGTTTCTTTCTCCATAGTCTTTGCTTTGATTTATGAAAGCGAAAGGGAATATCATATTAGAAAAAAAGATCACAAATAATTCTATATAATAACGATGTATGTGTAATCTGATTAAAAAAAATTACTCCAATAATATGCTATAATAGTCAAATAACCGATAATGCACATTCTTTTTACATTATCCGTATTTATAACTTTAATATCTTCTTCTTTTACAATCTTGAATGACATGCTCTTATGTTATGTCACGATCCGAAATAGAGTGTAATGAAACTCGGCTTAATCTACCGAGGCAAGTCAGCCTAAACAAGATATAACACAATAATGCGAAAGATAAAGCATGAATAATAATCTAAAAGTATAAAGATAAACAACAAGGGAGAGAATCCGCAATCTAAAAACCAACCCAAGACTGGTGTCACAAGTCTCTAATACAATTGAATTTGAAGAAAAATATACAAGTCTCAAGTGTCTTTGATTCTCAAATAGAACAAAAATAAGAAAGTAGATAGAAGTCTGAAGAGTCTACTGAAATGGACAATCTGCTACCTTTCACACTATCTCAAGGCTCGACCCAAAATAAGAGAGAAGCATCAACTGGAACTGGCTCACAATCTACACATAAGTGTAGAGGCAAAGGTGATTAACAAACAACGCGATACCTAGCAAGAAGATATAAACATAGATAGAGAATAAAGAATGCAGGTACTCTTTCCACATCAACCGAACCTCCATAACTACAACCTGTAATTAGAAAAGTCAGTATACACAATATACATGTCACGACTTGAGACTAGGGCCTAGTCGTAACACGACGCATGAGGAGCCCAAAAACACCTCACCCTAGCCTCTTAGCATTCATAGGTACTTAACAATGATAAAAGCTGAAATTTGAAAGTGGGGAAAGGGACTAAGAGCTATTATTCATAAAATTCCATAAAGATAATATCAAAAGCTTTCAACGCATTATCCAAATATACTATCGACATAAATGACATGGCGGGTGATAAGGCATGCTCAAAGCTTCCCTCAAATGTAAAAGTCATGGAAAAATAACATAGAAAGTAAAAGTCTCCATAATACAATTGTTAAATACATAAATGTCTCAAAAATACAAAAGATATGAAGAAATAAGTGTAGTCTCCGAATTAGAGGGCTCACCAAAGCTACTAGTCTTGAATGTCAGAAGTTAGCCACGTGTCGATGGAGAAGGAGGAGCGTCATTCCTTACATGGTGATATCATGTAGGCAAAATATGTGTTAGTATGTTGGAATGTACTAAGTATGTGCGATGCAATGCACACATGAAATTGTAATGCCATCATCCATGAAATTATAATGTCATCATTCAAAACATGCATAACCATAGCCAAAACATAAGGCTCAATATAAATAAGTGATCAATGCATCATGTGAAAACTCACTTTAAGGTTTATAGACATCAATTACCTAACTTTGTGGGAGGAAACCGTAACCCACATTTAAGACCATGTGAGCTACTACATGAAATCCAACATAACCTCCTACATTGGCATGGGGAGTCCAATTGCCGAGTAGAACTCTGTCAACTTATGCATGTATATTTTAGTTTAACTTTATCATTGTGGATCCATTATTGTTAGCCTACAAGGGCTCCTATGATGGCATATAATTAATAGGACAAGAGGTTGCTTCTAAGGTTTTGTCACACCCCGGGAGGGTACCCTAGACGTGGCCGACACTCAGAGACTATTGCTAGTCCCTAAGCGAACCACTTGGCCTCATCACATCCAGTCAAGAAATAAATAACACATCAGCAGAAGACTTAAAGAAAATAGAAAGTGGACAACCTCAATATACGAAGAATCAAATCAAGTAAATGGGCTAGTATGAATAAAACTAGCTCAAATCAATATCCAATCAACAAATCAACTCTAGTCTATAAAGCCTCTATTAACTAGTCAATGGTGCCAATGACAAGTCCATGGCTACCTCCAATCAAAAGAAAAACAAATCTAAAGTCTAACTGTAAATCTAGATGAAATAATAAACATCCCATGAACTCAAGGAAGACTCACCAATCAGCTGAAATAAAGAGAAGATCTTCAACGTAGCGCCTGTTGATGATCTCTAGAACGTGTCTCTGTATCATAAAAAGATGCAAGCCCAAATGGGCGTCAGTACATGGACTATACTGGTATGTAAAATAACTGAGTGAAATAAATAAGGTAGAATAACAATAATTCAAAAATGCTAAATTAAGATGTCAAAGGTCAATCTAATACAAGAATAAAGAGTAGACAATGATCAATCAATATGATCCAAATCAATCCAATCCAATCAAGGCAGAGTACTATCTATATAGAACATATCTGGGAGTTTCTCTTATTCTACAACAATCACTTATGAGCCAGTGATTGTGCGACAATCTCGTTGATGTTGCCACAACCATGCAATACTTGCTAGGGTAAAGAACGAATTAATTCGCAATGGACCAGATCAAATCAAATGAGTCCTCTATGCTTTCAGGGATCTATCAAGAGGAAACATCTAACTTAATGATTTCAATCCTCTCCTATGCTTGGCGGCGTATTTCTGAAGTTCGAGTTGGACTTACTCTCACTCGACTCGATGCTCGATAATTCTCTCATGACTCAATGCTCATAAGACCTCAATCACTCCAATCAACAAAATTGTTGAGTCTCTTAATAAACTCTTTTAACTCATCAATTTCTATCAATTCAGACCAACTTTTAGGGTTTAATTTTGCAGACTCACGGGACCATCAAGTTCTATCAACCTATCATCATACCCAATCACAATCACCATCATTATCTTTATATCAAAGCTCTATTCTCAATCCCTAGGTTCATTCACACAATCTTTTATTAAGAAACATGTAGGGTTTGTACAATAACTTGTATAAAATATTTATTCAATAAAACAAGTTCATGATGATCATCAAGCATGTAAAAAAATTTATATATAGTCATAAGGAAAATCTCAAGAAAACCTTCACAAGGATTTAATTCATTCACAATCAAACAATCACCAAGAATTATGCATGAAAACTCAATTCTCTCGAAATCTTTTCATCATCATTAGTAAGGGCATATGGGGGAACAATCCTATGCTTTAAGTTAGCCTTACATAACTGGAAAAGTTGAAGAACAATCAACTCTCAGAAAACCTTCACTCACGTGCTTGAAACCCTAGGTTTCTCCTCTCTTCGATGCTCTCCAAAAATTTAAGTTAGAATTAGATGAAAATACCCTTAGGGTACTGATATGGATCCTTAATAGGTCCCAAAACTTCGTGGGTTTATTAAAAAAAGATTTGGAAAAGTCAAAATTATCCTTCAAGAAAAGTCGTCAAAGTGGACCACGAAACCCCGTTTTACGATGCATGAAATAGGTCACAGATCGTGGTCCTCTCTCATGGAAAATCAAACTAGAATATTAGTTTCTGTAACTTATTACAAATCGACTTATGGGTCGTGGAACATGTTACAAGTCGTGGTTCACTCTCATGGAAAATAAAACCAAAATATTAGTTTCTAGAACTTAATATGAAACCTCTCATATGGGCCGTGGAACAGGTCACAAGTCGTGTTTTACTCTTGTGGATTCCTTTCTATACTTAGCCAAATATTTTTAGCTCTAGAACACCTCCTACAATCTGGTCCATGGGTCGTACTCCAGACTATGGCTTGTAACCCCTCTCGTAGAACCAGGTCTGAGGACCTGTTTCACTTGAAAAATTTCTGGGGTGTTACGTTATCTCCCTCTTGGGATCATTTGTCCTCGAATGGCGAGAAACTTAGGAACCTAATCAAGGCACGAGTTCTATCACAGACTCCAACAATCAAAGCAACTCACAATCACTTATGCAATTAGTTAATTTGGCAACCATTCAAATAAATAGTCAACAAATCAATTCAATTATTAATCAGACTCTCGAACACTATCGTTAGTCAAACTCAGAATAAGACAAGACTCAAGAGATTAAGAAGGAATCATTATCATCAACTCTCTCCTCATCAACAGGTGGGAACAAATGGGGGTACTTGGCCTTGATATCTGTCAAGACCCGGATAGGGGCCTAGATGTGACATGACGAAGGAGAACTCGAAGGCCCGCGATCAAGCCATCATAGCATCATTACACACATTATCGGTTCGGAAGCGCGAAAGCTAAACACATAACACATAGCTCTAAGGGATTTGGGACTCAAGCTATGGGGACCATATTGGGAATGGGACAAACATGCATACACATAGCACCTAGCAATAATCTCTAAGGGAATGGGTGAATAGGATTCCACTATGGGGGCACACCGGGATTATTGGACGTTCCACATAAGCACATAGTCAATAAAAAATCCCAACATACATATCATGAGCATAATAAGAGAGCATTTTCATAATCAAAGATAAATAACATCATTTTACATAACCAAAATATTCAACATATAAGTCAATCGTATATGAGTCTAGAATGGTCCAGCAGTGCCTCTACATGAATGAGCGAAACCTCGACAAGTTTGAGGCTCACCCTCAAGACATAAAAAAGTAAATAACATAACATAAAATAGGTAGAATAGACGGTGGCTATTGCCCTTGAACAAAAGGGCTCACCACTAGTGAAGTCTTCAACAAAGTGACCAAGTGTCTTCCGGTAGAATGTAAATATCACCCTCGGTCCCTACATGGTTAGAACATGTAGACAATAATATGGGTTAGCACAATTAAGCACTAAGTATGCGGGCATGCAATGCATATGACAAGTATATTATGACCAAGCAACATGTCAAGGGGACAAGTGATACGAATGGAGTGCACGTAGCCAAAGAGTAATATAACAAGATGCTATGCCATGATGTATGAGATGCAATCCTATGATCATATATAGCGGGGATGTAACCTCAACTGACAACATGGAAACCCGATTGAGCCACTACCCGAATCCAGACTACTTGTCAAGTAGTACCCTAGTCACCCTTGAAACAAGGGATAAACATGACATGTAACTCCCTATCTAGGGAAAATAACCCATAGTGGCACATGGTTTGACGGAAAGGGTGGGGCTCTTGGGGATAGCCTATTTACTACGCCAATCCCTCGGTACTAAGTCTCATCCCACGGGAATACGTATATATACATGCAACATTTAAATCGGGAGACATACATTCCTTTTCAAAACATGCATCATTAGTCAAGGCAAATCATGCTCATGCTTAGGCCAAAGGCCATCAAAAGTTTACAAAACATGTCATGATCATTCCATGTCAATGCATTAAGAGTAGCTCATTGTCATGACCCGGTTAGGGGGTCTAGATGTGACATGGCGAAGGAGAACCCGAAGGCTCTTGATCAAGCCATCATAGTACCAAA
>JBCEWC010013016.1:0-15403 GCA_038996855.1 Solanum aculeatissimum | reverse complement strand
TTGGAAAAGTAAATCTTGCAATGACTTGAAATTTTGATTCTATTATCATTATTAGTAATAACATAATTCTAGATTGTCATTTATTAAATTTTCTCTTTTTCAATCATGGTGTTGGACCATGACAGCAAGTCCAATCCTTAGTGGGCCGGAACAGCCCATCAGGAACTCTTAAGTCTTAACTGAATCTAATTGAATTTTCTCAAAAGAAAAATTACTTATAAAGCTTGTTTTAATTGAGATAATTATCTTTTTAAGTTTTAAGCCTCAAAAGTTGATTATAGCTACCAAAGTAAGTGTTGTCAAGTATCTAACAAGTTTAGCAAGACCAGTTCCACACCGAAATTGAGTTCATGTTTCATGTGTTGGTAAATATTTTACTATTTATGAACACATGAAAGCATAAGAGGATAGGGTGTGGCTAACCAGCAGAATCAGGTTTCAAACTTTATGATTTGTAAATTATTTTGGATAGTGAAGATTTAAAATAATTGAATTTTGAAGTTTCTACTTGTTTAGTGGATTTGTAGTGGGTATTGGGTATTTGTCCTGATCAGTTTCTTAGCATAATTGAGATTTTTTTAAAACGAAAAAGAAATAAAAATTCTCTATATTTGGCTAGTCCTTTTTCTCATAAGAAAAGATTTATGACTCTATAAATAAAAATTTATTCTTTCTAAATTAATAGCATTCACATAGTCTGGGGATTTGAGAATTTTATGTATGGGGAGAAATTGTGAGATACAAGTGTGTGTAAGCCTTTTTTTATTCTGAGTGAATCAGTGAAGTTATTTATTTTTTATAAAGTGGATTAATCATCTTGTCTTATTGATGTAGGTCGGTTGATTGAATCAAATTAAATATTTGTATCTATGTTTCTCATTTATCTTCTTACTCATGATCTTTCGAGATTTGCTCCGTATGACACCTAATTATTTTGAATTATAACGGTAGATGCACCTCTTGCCTGAAACCAAAATTACTTGGTGCACTGAGCTTGTCGCTTCTTTCAATTTATTGCAGGTGAGAAAAGTGAACAAGGTATTGCAGTAGTCAATTAACAAGTGAAACATAAATTAATAATAATAAATCAAAAAATTAAACAGGGAAGGAATTTAATTAAGCCACAAATATTTAATCGTATTTCTGAGAAAGCCATTACATTATTCAAAAACCAAATTCTCCTTAAATTGCTTTGGAGAAATTAAGGTCGATCGTCATGTGCTAATCCCTCTCTTTAATTATCCCATCCTTCTATTTGAAGGGTAAAAAGGGAAATTAATATATATATATATCTAGTACCTTAATTAGATTATCAAAAGACTCATCTTTTTACTTTCCTTAACAATTCCTTTACTCCATTTCACATCAGAAGGATCAATAGTGTTTTCACGTACCCTTTAACCTAAAATCTCGTTAATTAATTAGATACGCTGGAACGGAAGAGATTGTCCATTAAGGAAATAAGTGAAGAATGCAAGTGATTCACTAGGCTTGAAAGTAGGAACTGCATGGCCTGCTCCTCTAAATGTTGCAAATGTCAATCCCTTGTACTCTTCAACCCATCCTCCTACCTAATTCATAACAATAACGACAACAATAATAACAATAATATCCATGATATTAAATTAAATAATCACAAATATTTTAATTAGTTACCTGTTTCTGGTGGTACCATGGTCTCCATTTTGCTGTAATTGGCAGACCAAGGGCACTTAAACTATATCTTGTTGATAAAACAGGAACTCTTCCATCAGTGTCTCCGCTGAGCAGACCAAATTAAACATGGTGATGAGTATAATTAGACTATAATATTTATTATTAGTACTCTTATATTAATATTTAACCACACTTTATAGCTTATGAGGTGTGTTACATTTTCTAAAGGAGCACCAATAAATTGGTTAGGTCCCAATTAATAATGTGTAACAATGTGACTAAGAGGAAACTTTTTTTTGTGTGTATGTGTGGGTGGTGGGGCATTTCAAGAAGAGAAAAAAAAAATGATAAAATTATGTTGATGAATACTACTCATTTGTTTTAATTTATATCACTCGTTTTCCTTTTTAGTTAATCTCTCAAATTTTTTCCTTATTTGGCAAATATTTTACTTATATTGGATCCCACTTATTTGGCAAAAAGTCTAGGTACTCTTTTTAAAGGTAATTTTGAAATATTTCTTAAACTCCAAATCTAGTCAAAGTAACTATACCACATAAATTGAGACGGGCGGAGTAATGTAATACCTGTAAACCCAAATTTTGAGTCCAGCATCGATGAGTTTGTGATAAATAGGAATAACTGATTCCTTTGAGTCTGACCAATTACCAAAGATTGACATACTGAATATTCAAATATTAAACTTTGTGTTAGTTTCTCTGCTTTAGACTTCCACATCATGTACACTTAGGGAAAAAAATTCAAAAAAATAAAAAAAACATTAATAATTACTTGCAAATGCTCCAGTTTTTGAGGTGTTGACCATCACTTATAACATGAAGAGCTTTTTGAACATCAGGTCTATTGTAATAAGAAGAAGTATAATCATCAAGACAGGGGTCGTATCCTCCCATGATCCTTGGCATCTAATTACAACATCAATAACATATATTACGTCAGATTTAATATAAAACGTAACTTGTTTTATTTACAAGATTACGTATAGAAGTTAAATTGTATATAAGAATTTAACTTATATACTCTAATCTCTATATATAGTATCAATCACATTTATCTATCGTAGCAGGTAACCTGTCACTAGAGCATAGAAGTTAAATTAAGTTACCATTTTGGAGTTGGTATCAAATAAGACTTGTGTGGTTTGTTGTTGAGTACTAGCAGTATCTCTTATGCAGACTGAAGTGTAAAGGCTGTAGATATCAATTTCTTTGTACTGTTTGAGGACTTCATCAACAGCCTGACTACAACTTTGATTGTTCCATGTATCATCACTATTAAAATCACAAGAAACAGAAATTGTTTTGTGAGTTTCATCAGAAATGACAGCATGGCTCCAAGCATAATCCACTAGACCCTTCCAGTCCTCTGCATCACACGTTTCAGGATTACCTAGCTGCACCACATCAAAAACTTTTTTTTTATTTTAGAAAGGACCATATAAACTTCCTCCGTTTTAATTTATGTGACTCGCTTTCATTTTTAGTTTTTCTTAAAAGGACAAACTTCTAAATTTGGAAATAAATAACTTTGTTGCACTTTCCTTTTTTTTACCTTTACTGGGAATATCTTATAAGCACATAGTAAATGTTGTGTCAGTTTAATACCACACATGTTATGAGTCGAGCGGCAGATTCAGAAATTTATATAAGGATTTTAATAAAAAAATTTAGAATGCCACATGTAGGTGTAATTTAAACATATGATCTAAAATAATTTTGAACCCTCTTTATTACTATACTTGATTTTTTTTCTTCGTGTCAAGGGGATTTAATAGCTCATATATAACCGAAAAAGATAACTTTTGCTCTATTTGCAGTGTAATTATTTCTGACAAAGGTCAGTGCACATACTAAGTTTCGCGACCGACTATTAGATTATAAATTTTAAAAGTATTATTTTTTCTTAAATTTTGTGCCACACAATTCAAACTAGATATATCACATCATTTGGAATAGAGTATGTATACATACCAAGATTCCTCTGAGATCAATGAAAAGGGAAGGGTCTTTGTTCTTGTCAACAATGACTTCAGCCAACTCAGGCACATACTTTCCTGCCAAGAAAATAATAAAAAATGTAAGTTCAAAGTTTCAAAAGTCATAATATATATAGCATATGGTATAATACCTGCATAACTCTCTCCAGCAATATAAAAAGATCGTTTTTTATATGATGGGAACTTGAGAAGCCACTTGTGCAGAAAGGTATATGTGTCATTGGCTGGTAATTAAAACAGTCCAAAAAAAAAAGTTAGGGAAAAAGTACAAAAGAAAAATAGAAGAAAGATAAGTAAAATATATATCAACATCACATATGTAAGGTACTAATTTCTAGAGGAATACAATACATATTACATAAGACATAGTATTAAGACAAAATATCAACATCACATAAGATATTTCTGGATAAATAGATATTTTCTATGTTTCAAAAAGAATGATTTTTTTTTTGGTGTGTTTTAATTTTAACTTTTCATGTGGGATGTTTAAGGTCGCAAGATTTAACATAACTTAAATTTAGTATCACAAGATTGAAAAGTTTTTTATCTTTTCTTAAATTTCGTACAAAATCAAACTAGATCATTCTTTTCGAAATGAAGGAAGTAGTACATATGACTTTAATATAAATCTCACCAGTGAAATCGTCTCCAATGCTATGATAATCACCGCTTGTATTTGAGTATGAAAAGCCAACACCAATTGGAGATTCCAGGAATAATAAGTTTGCCTCTGCATCAATATTAATTCAATTTAGTTTTTAAGAACAAACACACATAAAAAAAATGTATGCATGTAAATTAAGCAATTTATATGATTAAAGCATATATTAAACCTTTATTCCAGGAATAAGGATTAAGTTTAAGGCCAGAACCGTCAGGGTCTACAAGAAAAGGCCCAATCTCTTGAGTTGCTCCATATCCCACTGAAGAACATCCTGGACCTGAAACATTGTCGTTTCAATTTGTTTGTCTAATTTTGAGTTGACATAGAATTTGACCAAAACATCCAGTAGAAAATTAGAATTAAAAGTTGTTGAGAAAAGAAAAGTGACGTTACTTTTGAAATAGAGAGTAGTATTAAAATGAAAGCTAAATTGTTTGACTGGTTAATGGAATTATATTAATTTCATTGGTAATGAATTTTTTCTCTATTGTTTTCCAAGCTTCTTTTTAGTCAAAGATAATTTATTTATCTCGTCTTTAATATTGGTCAAAAAGATATATATTATCCATTTCTCAGTCCAAGATTTTTCCTAGACATATACTTTTCTAGATGCCATAATTAATTAACAACTAGGTAATTAATTATCATGCAAAGTTGGCGAGTATAAAATTCATCTCAATGAAGCCAAAATTTGATCAACTTACGTATGATTACTGAACTTTATTTACGTTGATTATTTTTGTCTTACCTCCATTGAGCCAAAGCACTAAAGGTTTATCCTGAGGGTCAATTGAGCATTCATAGAACCAATAGAAGAGTGCTCTTCCATTGTTTTCATTTACTGTGACATGTCCAGCATAGTGTTTGAAATTGACACTAGGTTGTCCTGGCAAATCAGTGACAAGATCCTCAGTACTACTGCCCCATGAAGAATAAGACTTCTTGTTATTGGACAGTTCATGTGAACGTCGTCCAACAATTTTTAGTGGCTCCAAAAATAATATTAAGGAAATAAAAAGCAGAGAATATTGGGAAAACATTATGTTTGATATATAATAAAACAACTTGGAGCTAGATAAGCAATTAAGTTGTAGTATTTGTTAAAGAGTGCAAGTACACGACATCCAGCCTATCTATTTATAGTTGTGGCAACAAAACACTTTTTGAACCATTGCACCCCCCCACCCCACACACATAAAAAAAAGAAAAAGAAAAAAGACAAACCCATTATCTATTTTAGAAACCCACAAAAAGAAAATTTATGAACATCATATATCATCGTTAAATTATACTGCTTCTAGCTATCTGAATTTAATGATAATTTGTCGCTAATTCTGTTGGATATTTGTCATGAGTTTTTTTTTATACCATAATTGGATTTTCTTTTTAGAAAAAGGAAAATAAAAATTCGTGTAGGAAAAGGTTTATTATGGCTCTATAAATAGATATTTATTCCTTCTAACTTGGTAGCATCTACAATGTAGTTCTAGAGACTGAGGAGTTTTGTGTAGGGGGAGAAACAGTGAGACACAAGCGTTACGTTAATATTTGTGTGAACCTCTTTGTATTCTTTTGTATTTCGAGTGAAATTGTATGAGATTATTTTTCTCAATATTGTATACTATTGTTTATATAATAAATTGCTCATTTCCTCTTGTAGATATAGGTCGATTGATCGAACTACGTTAAATGTTTTGGTATATTCCTTGTCTGTCTTTTTACTCATGGTCTTTCGAGGTTTGATTTACTAGTTTCAACATGATAACCTAATTATTTCGATTCTTACAAGTGCTATCTGAATTTGATATTGTTGTTAGTGCTTTTAGGCACCAACAAATTCATCGCTAAGTAAGATTAGTAATGCTTTTTTTCTATTTAAGTACAGATATGATATCGATAATTCTTTTTTTTTAATAGTAGTGACCCTATATGTACCAAACTTATGTTTTAAATTGGAAATCTCAAGCCTGTGGACTATGGTATCTGACATAGATTTAATTTTAGGCAGGTTTATTCTAGAGCTTAATTAGTTTAATTTGCATGGATATTAAAGGGTTAGTGGAGTCCCCATTTTAATGTGTGTGGGTTGTTGGGTCACTAATCACGTGAGCAAATGTCCAAAAGGGTTACTTTAACATGGCTCTATTAACATTTAATTAATTTTATCCAACCACAATCAATGTATAAAATACTACTAATTCACACTTAATGAGCTTAATTCCCCCTTACCTTCCTCCACTAAAAAGTTTTGGAATGGCTCATTACAAAAAATAGCAAAGCCACATTGGATGAAAGGATCTACTAATATAATTTAATAACGATCAAGTCTAATACAATATAGAGTAGATAATTTTCTTTCACTATCATGTCATTCAAATGATAATTCGTATTTATAAATAAATCTCCTTGAAATGTAAAATTTGAAATCTTGAAAATTAAATATGTTAACTAATATTTTAAATCGGTGAACTGATATATCAAACTGAAAAAAAGTAATAATAGAAATAAATTATGAACTGTGTGATAAACTATTTCTAATGAAAGGGAATTGAAAATTTTGTATATTAGAATTATTATCCAGCTCCAATATCACTCTAACTAAATTCAGTGTTTAAAGTATCAACAATTTTTTCAGACTTTCTTTTAAATTCACTAGCAAATTAAGCTCATAATAAAATGGTTTTATTAGATATTTTCTGTTCAATTTAACTTTTTAAAATTTTACGTACTTTCAAAGGTCAATTATATAAATATAATGCATATAAAATATGTCATATTCTTTAATTATACGTATTAACTTCAATAGAGTTGTTTGGGATTGTAGAGGCATAATTGGGAATCAAGAACCATTAATTTTTCCTTTAGAATTCATAGTTGTGTCAGAGCTCTTAAAGGAGCTGATCTAGTACCATAAAAATATATATAACTTATTTTAAATTTAAAAGTATTTTACTTGACACTATTTAAAATTTATAATGTTGATAATATTCATAGATATTAAGTTTACACTTAATAAGATAATTTATTATTATATATATAATATAAAATAATATGGATGAACATGAAACAAATGCAGCCACTAGGAAGAGTTTTCTTAGTATAATTACTAGTTTAGAAGATTTATGAATTTATTCTTTATGCTGGAAATGGGTCAGAAATTATAGTAATGTTATCGATCTTCGATAAATCTTAAAAAGTAGAGAAACTATCTTTATTCACAACCTAAATATCTTTTAGAAATGTAACGTATTGTTTTCTCTATTGTAAATCCTAATTGACGTCAAATGTGGAAGAAATTCTTTTTTTCTATATATATCCAAATGGACTAATTAGAACCCCTTAATAATGGATCTGATTCACTAGCTATTTCCCACACATGCTTTATAAAAGAGAAAACCTTCCTTCCAAGCATATCAAAATTTTGGTTAAAGATAAAAAAAATGTTCAATGAACTATAAAATAGGAAAATGGATTAGATTGGCTAATGACGAGAGACAAATTCAAAATTTAATGCATTTTTATATAAAAATTTTATATTTTGCATAAAAATATTAAATTTAGATGAAGCAGTTGCGGCATGCAGGCACAATTCAAATAGATATGTGAACCAAACAATGTAGCAAGACGCAATAATAAGTACTAACTAGCTAAATTTTATTAAAATATAGATTAGATTAAGGTGAATATATATATATTAAGCAATAGTGGCAGCACCCACAAATAGAGTTGTGGAATCCTAGAATTATGAATGTCCTAACATTAGACCACAACGTTAATTAACGTCATCCCCTCTTATCCGTATCTAATACCACCAAATTTAACGTCAATGCTAGCTACTGTGGTGATGTCACTAACAAAAATCAAGTATGACAAGAAATGCTCAATCCACATTGGCTCTTCTTTTATTTCTATTTTTATATTATACACAAATTTTACACTATACTCTGTTTTAATACATTATTACATGTTATGTTAACCTATCTCATTTTTTAAGTCCCTTCATCAGTCATCACTCAAGTTCATGATACATACAAGACTCTATAAAAGTACAAAAAATGTGCGTACAATAAAAATTTCTGATATTTTTTTTATAAAACTCTTCATTACGATGTGATATTAATCTAAGATGTCATGTAAACTCTTCTTAGAAGCCCTTCTCCTATAATCCCACCCTTCAGCATGAATTGTTACACCATAATGAAATTCATAAACTTATATGAAGAATTTAATTAATCATCAAACACATAGTTTGCAGGATCATTGAATTTTGTTTCACTAGTCAGAAAGTGTAATCACATACAAAGATAAACTACGTATACCATATAAAATTATAGTCTATAATTGCGTACTTGTTACAGTTGTTCACTTTTTTGAGAAGAAATCTACACAAGAATCATCACTTGAACCTTGTAGGAATTATGGATAAGGAAGAAGGAGAAGAAATTAAGAAACGTTCTTTTTCTTTTTTCTTTTTGCAGAAAAAGTTATGTTGTTTCATTTCAACAGAAACCTTTTATAATTCTAAAGGGATACAACTATTCAGATAGTTGCGTTTCTTCCTTTAACTTTACAATATATAATACATAATTATATATATTTAATTTTCCTTTTCTTGAATCTAGATTGAACCACATGGATGATTCGATCCAATTTCCTTGGCTATAAAATAAGGCAGATTATACATTATTAGGAAAAACTGAAATACACTAGTAAGTGGGCACATAATTTAAGTATTTTGGGCATGTTGTTGTATGTGATGTTTGCTGCTAAGGGAATGACAAGTGGAAAGACACATTGGCATATATTCTTTGTAAAAATAATAAATTGGTGGTGTTTGGCAATTGGCATACACAAAAAGGTCCAGCAGCTTTTGGGAATCTCATCATCAAAGTGAAGAAAATATAGTAATTTTTGTGGCGAACCTTGTGCGTTATGACTCTTTGATCTGAACATGAAAAAATATATAATGAGTGCAACAACCAACTAATTAATTGGATGTGAATAATGAGTTGGATTCCAACTTTATTTGGTTGAACAATATTATTACAAGTAAAACTTGTACCTATATATTATCCACCACTTTATGTTACAATAGTCCTTTCTCTAGTGGTATAATAATCATATATATATATATATGCCTCTACCATCATCTTTTCAATCTATTCAACTACTCATTCTTATCTTATACATAATATATACGAATTTAGTAGCTAGATAATATATTAGGAAAAGGAAAATAAAATTTCTCTATATTTAACGAGTTCTTTTTTTTTTTGTAACAAAAAGTTTATGACTCTATAAATATAGGTTCATTCCGTCTAGTTTAACTACATATATCCACAATGTAGTCCTAGGAGATTTGAGAGTCTGGTGTAGGGGAGAAACTGTGAGACAAAGTATGTGAACTTCTTTATATTCCGAGTGAATTGTGTGAGATTATTTCTCTCGATATTGTATATATACTCTCTTTTATATATTGAATTGCTTATCTCTTCTTGTGGATATGGGTGGGTTGACCGAACCATGTTAAATATTTGTGTCTCTTTATGATATATTTCTCGTTTATCTTCATATTCATGGTCTTTTGAAATTGCTTTACTAGCTTCCGCATGACACCTAATTATTTCGATCCTAACACATTCATTGATGCATCTTAATTAAATTGCATATAAAAATTGTGAGGGTTCAACCTGCAATAAATTAAAACTAGGGAAAAGATAGATATGTTTTCTTTCTTCTCAGCTTTAGTTTGACACACTAAAGCCTATGCTACTGCGGTCCCTTGGGTTTCTTGAATTGATAACTTATTCAAAGGTAGTAACTATAGGTTGGACATATTATCTAGGGAAAAACATTAAATTTGTATCATTATTTGAAATTAACTTCTCCTCCATATAACTTTTGATGTAATATTATTAAAAAGTTTAGCTTGTGCACTCCACCTCTAATGAGCTCAAAGGTGAGGGTAAAATTTAATCATGGTAAAAATTTAAGGGATAATTGTATAGTATTTTTTTCAGAAAGAATTTGAATAGTTAGAGTTCACTCATTTCACGTTGAAGCTAGATTTACAATTAAGTAAATTTATATGAAAATTTTTAAATTTTGTGCACCGATAGAATAGTGCATTGTAAATTTTCATCATCAGGTAAAATTGTGCAACAAATTTACAATATATAACTCTTCATATTAAATCTGATACATGTGACACCTCATAATTTTTTTTTATAGAGGTACCGGCTTATTTAAATTAAATCCATTATTTATTTAATTTCATGCCTTATAATTCTCTCCAATATCATAATTTTAACTTTGAAGAAATTCTTTGAAAAGTGTCAAATGACATAGACAGTAGTATAAGGATCAATAGTGGTTAACTTAATCTAGGTATTGTCTTTTACTATAATGCTTCTAATTAGGCTCTTGAAATTATAGAAAAATCCAATGCTAGAGAAACTCATCACAAACAGTAAATTAATATGCCTAAATAGCCTTTACACTGTCAATCTATATCCAAATCCTATCTTATTAAAATGATAATTAATAACGTGGCAGTTTGATAGTCTGGTTCAATGCATTTGCTGGAGAAGACCTAGTAATTTTATCTTATCTTAGTTTAGTGGAAGGTATAAAAAGAAAGAGGTTGTCTCATCATCTATATAGGTGAAATTAGGAACAGTAAAATTAGCTCAATAAAATATGATCCGCTAGTCGATTAAATTAGAGATAATTTGGTTAGGCATATTGTTATGGTGAGTCGATTTGAACGCATGCAAGTATCTAATATAAGCCAATTCATTAAAAGCATTTAAAGTTGAGTTAAATATATATATATATTTATCGAGTGTAATAAAACTTGCCAAAATATTTTTAAAACAAACTCTATTTTGTTTGATACATTAGAAATTGCCATAATTGAAGGAAAATAATTAAGAATTGAGCAAACTGAATTATGATTTATTGTTTAGTCAATCTTGATCCAATTAATTATCTTAGTCCAAGTAATATATATTTGAACGAGTTATTTGGACTTATTCAATTTCAACTTAACACCGTCTATTTAACAACCCCACGTGCAATTTCTACAATAAGAAAACACTAGAATAAAGTTTTGAATAGACAGTCTTTTAGCAAATGAAGATATATAGTTGAGGCACTCCACGGCCAAGAGTCAAGAAATGGCACGTCAAAAAGACAAAAAAAATGGCAATTGTCAACAAGTCTATACACATCTCTATGACTAGTGGTTTAAGCATAAATGAATACATGTATCTTTTTGAATGTTGTCTTTAATGTGAAAAGAAAAAGAAAAGATGATTTAACATAATAATAATCCATTAGACATAGATTCTCACTATCCTAGGGGGACATCAATTGACCCCTCCTAAAGTTTGAGTTCTTCCCATATTTAATTTGTGAAATCAATTAAGATGTTTTGTTCTTTTATAATGTATATTGATAAGAGATGAAATTTGAATTTTATGTACAATTGATTATATAACTTGAAAGAATTGTGATTTGATCGATATTATAAATAAAATAGGATGGAATATTCAAATTACTCTCTTTTTATGTTGAATTCAACCTAGTATTAATATATATCACTAGAATTACTTAAGAAAAAGTTCCTTTAGGAAAAGAGAAAAGCATGGTAGCTTTTAAGCCGTTGTTGTTTAAGAATTGAATAAAGTGGAAATAGGAACTTGAATAATCAATTTGAATTATACCAAGTAAATGGGGGTCGTTAGACCTATCAACATTAATGCTAGGGAATACAAGCCATTTAATTTGGTCAAACAAATATTCCCTCCGTTTAAAAAATAAATATTTTCTTTTATTTTAATCTATTTAAAAAGAATGATTCAAGGACGTTTTGGTACATTTGACATAATTTTTAATTTAAAACCTCAAGACCGAAAAATATTCTTTATTTTCTTAAACTTCATGTCAGATCAAACTAGATCATTCTTTTTAAAACAAAAAAAAACTACTTTTTCTCTACCCTAATTAAAAGAAAAGTTCAAGTAAAATCAGCTAGGTGGATTGGGTGAGTTCTTTTTATTTTATAATGGATCCTTTGAGTCAAGTTTGTTGAATATTTCAAAGCTTGGAGAGAGCTAGATTAATTCCTAGATGTGAGATTTATATTAGGATTATTTGGGTTAGGATATGTATTGTGATAATTAAATATCAGCCTGACTCTCACTTTATCTTGTTTTAACCATGAAAATGGATGTAATTATTGATATCCCACCTTAATTAACATTCTGATTTGCAACTGATGATTAGACTTGGTAAAAGTTGGGAAAAATTTGTATGAACAAAACACAAAATGGATATTGTTATCATTTACTCCCTCTGTCTATCTTTACTTGTCCCCTATACTATTTTAGGATGTCCAACAATACTTGTCCAGTTTATGAAATCAAGAGATAATTTTATATTTAGTTCCTAATTTACCCTTGTCATTAATTATAGTTTTTTCCCTATAACATTTTTCAATACATTGCATTAATTATATTCAAAGGGTGATTTAGTAAAATTCTCCTATCATTTACTACTTCTTAATGCTTATGCCAAGTCAACAGGGGTCAAGTAAAGTTGGACGGAGGGAGTATTAAGTGTTTAGTCTACCCTAGTCTCACTCAATACAATATCTTAAATGATAGATACATATATTTTTACGAAATTTCTTTTTTTTATTTTAAAAAAATCTTGTGGCAAAAAAAAAAAACAAATCCTATATATATATATAATACAAAATAAGAAAAATGACAAAAAAATAAAATAAAATTGGGAGTGGGTTTTGATGGGCTAGGATAATTTTTTTATTTTTTTTAAACATAAAAATAATATCTAATTTTTTTTTGAAAAAGGGGTGGGTTGGAGGGTAGGGGGTTATGGAGGGAATAGGTGGTGAAGTGGATTAAGAACAATATTTTAATTTTTAAAAAATATCATTTTTATATTTTTTAGTGATATTTCAATTCTTTAATTTTTTGTCAAGATGAAATATTTTGTTCATGTGATAATTTAAAAAAAAATATATATATATATATATATATATATATAGTACACATATCATGCATAAAAAAAGTATGATAAAAGAGAGATGCGTGATCCTCACCTGTGCCTTCTTTTACTACTCTCTCAGTGTGAGATCTTTCTTTATTCGCTTGTTTGAAGATGTTAAATTTTGTACCACCAAAAGTTGTTGTGTGTGTAGTCAGAACTATTTTTTTTAATTAAAAAATTTAGATTCAAGACTTTAATGTGAAATCGTTATTGATAGGAAGTTCTTTAATTCATTTTTTAAGTGAAATTATTCAATATGAATATAATTTAAATTAGTCAAACATTTAAATAGATTTCAAATATCGAATAAAAATTCTAATAGATAAAAATAAAACAACTAAAAGTTTTGTATGTTCAAAATTTGACACATTGAAGCCCAAAGTTTAAAAAAAAACAAAGGTAAGAGATAATGAATATACTTGCTCAAGAAAGCTAAATGTCATGATCCGCCACTTGATCATAAAAAAAAGGATAAAGATTCTAGGGTTAAGGAGAGGTTTAAGGAAGACTCTGGAACAATGTATCCAAATCTTGAGAAACCTTGAAAAACTCTAGACATGTAAAATCTTCTAGAGTACGAACTAACTTGTAAATATTAGAAGACTTGTAAAGTAAATATTATTTGTACTTTGGCCCTTAGTGAGTAGTATAAATAGCAGAGTTACTCATTTGTACAAATCATTCAGAAAGTTGTAAGCAATCTTCCAAGTTATAAAACAAGTTTTCTCTTAAAGCTCTCGTCTTCTTTAATCTAGCGTTTTTGTAATGATCTAGTTGAAAAGACTTACTTAACCTTGCAAAATCATAAAAAATTTGTGAGTAAGTTATCAAGTGCCGCACAAAAACTTTAGTTGAAGTCTAAGTTCGTGACAGAAAGCTGTACAAACAATAATTTCAATAACCACTTGTTATTCTTGTTGATAGTGCAACAGTCCAACATTATCAAAAGAAAATATGACCTCTAAGTTATTTTATATAATATTTAATGATTTAGCACCTTCCAAAGGCAACCCTAATTATCCAAGTTTTGTATTAATTAATTATATTTGGGAGCACAATTAATGTACGCGATAAACATGTTCTACATATAGCTATTATGATCTTTACGAAAATGTAAGCCATCTTCTTTGACCACTATTCATTCAAAAATATCAACATTCATTGAATTGGTTAAAAATTCAATACAATAAATTACGATTAAATTAGATTCAATATTTAAAGTTTATAAATTTTTATAATTATCTCAAATTCCTAAGTAATAATATTTAATTAAAAATTACTGATTTCACTTGAAATTATATAAATTTTAAACAGGCAACTCAAATAACAGAACATTGCGCATGTATTTTCTATTGAATCAAATTATGTGTAACTAGTTATTTTCATGTAAAATAAAGTAATATAGCATATGGTATGGATTTTATACATCCTATCTATTACGAACTTCATAAACCACGTGTCGTTGAAGATTAAAAAACTTTGAAATTCAAAGTCTTTTTCTCCCACAAAGTAAACATTCTAGGTGACTGAATCATTATAATAGTTTCTTGGAAAAAAGATCAAAAATGTTCTTGTACTATTAGAAAGGAGCAAAAATGTCCTCATTTTATATTTTGGGCCATTTATGTCCTTGTACTATCAGAAAGGGTCAAAAATGCCCTGATACTAACGGAAAAGGGTCAAAAATACCCTTAATTTATACTTTGGTCCAAAATGCCCTTGTCAATGATACTTTGGTAAAAAATGTTCTTATTGTTACCAAATGGGTTAGAAATGTCCTTCTTTAAATGAATGTATATACATATTTTAAATATATTGTATTACTAATAAAAATAATTTTTTTTTAAAATTCTTTTGTTATTTTGTTTTTTTAAAATCACATTAACTAATAAAAATGTAAGAAAATAAATGTTTTCTTAATTTCATTTTATCAATTAAAATAGAACATTGTACCCCTGTAGCAAATAATATATGTCATAAATATAAGA
>JBCEWC010013015.1:0-15403 GCA_038996855.1 Solanum aculeatissimum | reverse complement strand
TAATAAAATTATTGTATTATTTTGTTTTATAATTATTTGGTCTGTTCTACTTTGCGGATGGTGATCTGATAGTCCTTCCGGTATCGATTGAATTTCTTCAGATTTCTTTAATATTGTCTGGTATAAAGGATCATTCATGAAAGTATAATATCTTTAATTTCTTTTAATAATATACTAATGTCTGTGTTTTCTATATTAGGTATCCTGGTGCTTTGATTTCTAATGCAGTCTTGTTGTTGTTTAATAAAGTCTAAGTTTTGTTCCAATCTATTTATTATTAAATCAGTCTTATCTACTTTCTTTTCTATTCGTGTTAAGATGTCTATAAATTTGTTATTCTCTTTCTGCAAATTTTCTCCTAGTATGATTATTAAATCGGTAATTGTATTTAACTGTGGATTTTCTCCGTGTAAAGAATGGTCTCCTATGTTAAAATTACACCTAATTAAAGAATTGTCTTTTAGTTTTTTATATTTCTTTTCGTTAGGTATTTTTAAATCTAAATAGTCTAAATGTTTTAAGTTATAATCTATATTTCTTAAGTTATCTATTTTTCTTTATCTTATTTATCCTAGTGGGATCCAAATTGGTAGGCTTTTTCTCCACACTAGTCTTTCTCTAGCATAATCTATTTTTCTGTCTAAATAGTCTAATTCCCAAGATATGGCTGATATATAATCTTCGTCTTGTACTAAGGATCTTATGCCTCGATTTGTTAAACCAAATGTCCAATCGGATGTATGGACTACTATGTCTCTATATTCAACTAGCGACCAATATAATTTTCTTAACGAATTTCTTTCTTTAATGTATTCGTCTAATTCTTTCCTATCTTTATTATATAACCAATAGTTAAATCTTACTAATTTTTTAAAAGGACTACTTTCCATATACTTTATCCTATGGGAATATAATCTAAACTATTTTTAATAGTCTTAAATTTCCAACTGTAATAATTTATATCTGTTCTAATATTTTGTAGAGTACTTAAAATAAAAATTCTATATTCTATCCAATCCTTTAAATTGAAATCAGACAACTTTTCTTGTTTACAATTTTCTTTTATGTGGTTATTAATTTTTCCTAACAATTGTTCAGTCTCTCTTTCTAAATTAATTACGTACTTAAGGTTTTCTGATGTTTCTCTTCTAAATTCTATGAGTTGCTTGAATTCTTCAATATAAGCTAAATTACACATATAAAGTATTTTTTATCGTTTTATCCTAAAGGTAGTCTTGATAAGTTATAATCCAAAGTTTCTTTCTCAAAATAAAAATGGTCTAGTTGATACGTATTTTCACTTAATTCTAATAAAATTTCTAAATGGAAATTACTTATGTCTGCAGTTAAAACTTCTCCTAAAGGGTACTGAGGGGATCCTGACCTTTCTAGTTTTATTAGATTATTCAGAATTTGCAAAATATCTTCTCTATATTGTTCTATTCCTTTTATAATATTGACAGTTATTCTCCTAAGGTTGATTAATTCTCTATAATGTTGGCCTAATAATGAATTTCTCATATATCTAATGTCTCAGTAAAGAACCACGCTTTGATACCAATATATGGCCCCCTCTCGGAGGTTTTTCAATGTTTCTTTCAAAATTTACTTAGTACTTAGTCTAGAATGAATCTGTTTTTGATCTTTAGTGTATTAGATTATTCAAACTGTAGTAATCTATTTAGAGTATAATCAGACAAACTATCTTTCGGCTCTTTTCCAAAATCTAGGTTATAACACTTATCTTCTTTAGCTCTGCTTTTATATATATATGTATATATATATATATATTTGAATATGCACGATAAATTTTTGATTTTGTTGGTGTTATTTTTGTTTAAATTATGATAAGAAGTTTGATGAGCATATATTTGATTGTGATGTATTAACATAAAAAAATGCAAAAATTAACTAAATCATTAATTCAAACATATACATCATACTGACAAGAAACTCAAGCATAAGTTAATTAGAGAGTTCATCATGAGGTCGTCGACCCAACCATAAACATAACATCATGTGCTGAAAAAATGTCTAAAAAAAGGAATGAGAGAACATATTATCTATTTCTTCTGTTTGGGTGTTAACTTTGACCAAACAACATTATCACTGACTGGAATGTATTCCTTTGCAACTGTCGGGGCACCAAATCTGCTAACTACCTTCCCGGTGACTTCGTTTTTGCTAATTGCATCAACCTCTATCTTCCTTGTTCCATAGTCCCAAAACAATGATTGAGTCATTCAAATTGAAGGTGAACATGTCTTTCCGATCACTCGATACCTCGTGGTGCACCAAAGATCGTATAAGTTGTGGTTGAACTCTCATACAAGGTAATTTAAGAAGATAGTCAAATGGGAACTGCTTGAACATATCAAGCTTGTTCAGTTTGATCAATCGCTCGGTGATCTCAACAAAGACATTAAAATTTGTGTAAGACAACCATCTACATAGTTTGATTTTCTCCTAAACACAAGAAAACAGATTAGCCAAAATTAAACATAAAGTATTCAATTTTGTATCATCAGTTCTACGGTTAAAACACATAATATCAAAGACTGATATTATTAAGCATAAAAAATGAGAAAATAGGTGTCAACAAAACTATTATTAAGCATCATTATACTAATAATATCAAAATTCAAATGTTTATATTACATATGATACCAAGAAGACTACTTTAAATGTTGACTACAGAACATTGACACCCATAAAAAAGTGATATACATCATTAATAAACTATGTTATCAACAAATAAAAAAAAATATTGGGTATAAACAGTTCTAACCAAAAAAAGCAATGAAAAAAAATATCAACAGTGGGATCAAATAAATCAAATATTTTATCAATTATTTGTTAAAAAATAAATACCAAGTCTCCTGTCAACTACGTAACCATTAAAAATCCAGTTAATGTGATGGTATCCTCAAACTAAAAAGGGAATATTAGCTGACAATAATTTACCAACAAAGTATCATAAAAAATAATAATAACACACACAAAAAAAATAAAATCATAACTAAAATAAATAAAAATGAAAAGAGCAACTTAACAAAAGGAGATAAAAGGTTTACCAATTATGCCACCAATTGATGGACAAACTATGTCAAACAGTTTAACAAATAAAATACATGAAAAAAATATAAAAATAAAAAACAGACTACTACATCATTAAGTGATAGCAACATTCAAATAATCCATACTGTCAATAATTCATCCAAAAATTTTGATAAAAAATAAGAATAAAATCAACTAAACAACCAACAAATTAGTAGTCTTCACAACCTATAAAAAAGAATATTATCTGACAACAACTTGCCAAACAAACCAATTCTAGCAATCAATAATAACACCAAAAAAATTAGAAAAAATTATAAAAATACACAACCTATTTTACCTAAATCTCTTATATTCCCTACCATAATATTTTTTTACATAAATCCCTCATTTTTAAAATTTATCTCTCATATTCAGATACTTAGAATAAAATAATTTAATGCTACTTCTCACATATTCAGTTACATTTTTTATGCCTAAATTATAGAAAAAAATATATAATGCAAGTCTTTTCAGTCAAACATTCAATCACATTAATCACATTTCAAATTATAACTAAAATTTTAGTACTAATCCGGATACCAAGAGGTTGTCTTCTCTACCATCTTTACTTTATTTTTATTTATTTTTTACCATTTTTTCTGACTTGCTAATGGTTAATCAACAATATGTGAAATAAATTTTCCACAGGTGTTCAACGAAGGCGAAAACCACCAACTTTCAACCGTCGAAAATAAAAAAGTTGGCGAAAACCACCAACATTCAACCCTCGAAAATTAGGAAGTTGCCATTGAAGACCACTGTCTGTTGCCTCTTTCAATATGAAGGAGACGGGGTCATCTTCAAAATCTCCAACCAAAAAATCACATGCAAACAAAAAGAAAAAAGATGAATCGACTTCACACCGACCTCCTTTACCAAAGGTTAGTTATTTTGCTATAAATTGATACTTTAGTGTTTGTTTTCTAAATTATTTGGGAATTTTGATTCTTGATGGGTATTTAATGGGTAGTTTCATATTCAAGACAATGTAGATACTTGCTAAAAATCACAGTTCAAAAATTTGATACTTCTAATGGAAGTTTGACTTGTACATTCTCAAGTATCAATAATTATTTTGAAAAGTTTGATTCTTGGTGGGTATTTACTGGGTAGTTTCATATTACTGACAATGTAGGTAATTGATAAAAGCACAGTTCCAAAGTTTGATACTTTCATGAATTTTTGACTTGTACATTCTCAAGTATCAATAGTTAATGAGTTTGAAGTCTTGAAATAGGTTGCATCGACAAACCTATTGATACATGAAAAATCACAAATCATATGCTGATACTTGTAAAATAAGTATCAAGAATAGAAATTTATTAATAAACCAAGTATCAATCCACATATATCATATAAATCAAGTATCAACAATTACAAAAACACTTAGAAACCAAATATCAATCATTATCTTCTTATGAACCACAAGGCATACAACATTGTAAAATAAGTATCAAGAATAAGAAATTGTTAAAAAACAAAGATCATTCAACTGTAATCATATAATAATAGTATCATCAATTCAACTGAAGAGGCACTCCAGATGTCCATCATTTATTTCCTACATTCGTTTATTTTTTTCCAAATAAACGAATCACCTATTCCAGTCGAAGATTTTTGGAGGGTTGAAGATGAAAGCTACGTACATTTTCCGTGGGGACAAGTTGCCTTTAACAAGTTGATTAACAGTTTTAGACAAGCGGTTACATCAACCAAACAACTTTATAGATTGTCTGGTATGCCATACACGCTGAATGCATGGATATACGAGTGTGCCTTCAAAGTACCAAACGACATAGCTGTTAGGGCTGGAAACCACATCCCCAGAATTCTAAATTGGCATGTAGTTGTTGTGAGGCCTAAATATGAATACTTCATATCTACAATATTTAGCCAGGTATTAGTTATTTACGATACTTATTTTTACATTCTTGGTAGTTTACTTTAAATCTAATAAACATTATTTTTCTAGGATGATTGCTCTAATTTAGTGCCCACAGACGAAGAAATAGCAAAATTGAATTTGTCAGTCATAACGGATCTACCAGTAAATGAACCGTCATCATCTGGCACACGAGGTACATCATCGCGCCAGCACCGCAAGGTGGACAATCCAGATTTATCTGGATTTGAGGATTTCTCATCCGAACCACCTGTTCATTTGCTGCGAAAGTCAAAGCAGCTGGAGTCTACGACATCTTCGCCCCCATCAAAAAAGCGTAAGGCAGCGCACACTCACAAAAGCACCTCAGATGCACCAACGAAGCCGAAGAAATCTGTGCGTTTTTCTCTAAGTCCAAAAAAATCCGCGTCTCAGTCATAACCGTCCGATGTTCCACAATCTTCAACAACTCATCAAAAAGGCAGTTCTGCTGAAGACTTAAAGAAAGTGAAGAAATTTGTCAAAAAATATGTAAGTATCAATGTCAGTCAAAGTTGAACAATCATTTGATACTTATACATTCATTTAAAATAGTTATATAAAATTGATACTTTTTCGTTTTCAATTTTTTTTATAAGGTGAATAGAAGATTTAAAGAACTTGAGTCTTTGATAACCTCAAAGACCAATGAGGTTTTGCAAGCTATCAGGGTGTCACCCCACTAGGAGCATGTTGATGTTCATAATCAAGAGAACACCAATGAATAGATTAATGAGGTATCAATTTTTTCATACAAATATGACTGATACTTGACTGATCAGTATAATTGTCATGAACAAGTAAAGTATCAATATCTATACTTTATGCATGTATCAACACCAACATTAAATACTATTTTAGTATCAATATGCACATGAGTATTATAACTTGTAGCATTTTTGTTCATGCATATATACTTGATACTTGTCTGATTATAGTAATGATACTTGTATGTAAATTCTTAATTTTATAAAATATTCATGTATCAACAACAATAATAAATACAATGAAGTATCAAACTGAAAATTAGATTCATAATTTTGATCATTACATGCATATTTGATACTTGACTGAATATTAAAATAGTCATTCAAATTTAAAGTATCAATTTTTACCAATTATGCATGTATCAACAACAATCTTAAATACAATGTAGTATCTATATGTACAGGCTATTAGCTGTAAAAAAATAATTATTTCACTGTTTCAACAACATATTAAAAAACTATTTTTTATGTAGGATGTTTCTGACCAGTCCAACCCTGACATCCATTCTCAACCTGACCAAAGATGTCACGATGATTTATTAGTTAATGATGATACCTTACCATCTGATGTCATCGAAGTCAAAGAACACAGTGTTTACTCAAGCACATGATAATGCAAGCGATGAGCATGTGGGCCACACAACTGACGATGCACCTACAGTGAATACCAATGAAAGATCAATAGATGACACTGATGCTACAATTGTTGTTGGCCTCAGAGAAGACAATATCACTTGTCCACTTACGCAGGTATATCTAAAGAATAATTTCATATGTTAATCTATGGATTGTCTAATTAATTTCAATTCACCCGTTCAATTTTAGGCATTTGGATCGAAGGTTGACACATCTGTTGAATCATCTGAAGCCCCAAAAGATCAGTCCAACATTCCGTTTGACCCAAAAGATCAGTCCAACATTTTAGTTGACTCAAAAGATCAGTCTAACATTCCGGTTGTATCAAGGTCCTCTGATTCAGAAAATGCGCGGGATGACAATATCTCAACGATGAATATTTCTTCGGTAAGCCAAAGCAATATACAATTTATAAAATATTAGAAAATATTTAGGGTTGAATAACAGTTATTGCTCACATAATACAGGAATCATCGTCTGGCACATCACTTTCCGAGGGAATGGACACAAAGATCGAGAAGATATTGGAACTACTAGACGAGTCATTAACAATACAATCACTGAAAATGGCCACACAGGAAGAACTTCTCAGTGACCCATTCCTTCTTCAGGTCAGTCAACTCCCCACCACCCTACCATGCAAAGAGATTGTTTTGCATGAATCTTCAAAGCCACCGGCACAACGGACCAAATTTTCCTCTCGATTCTATCAGCCGCCTTTCCAAGAAAATTTTAGTTCAAGCGATAAGGGAAAGGAGAAAATGACATACAAATATTGTCAAATGTTTCCATTCGATGGTTACGGTATTTGTTATGATCGTCCAATGGATCTTATCTCGAAATTTTTCACGTGGTTGGAAATAGGGCTTCTAAAATCACATGCGAAGAAGTAAATCCCTCCAAACACATTTATAATTTATTTAATGTTTAAGAGTAGTTTTAAATTAATTTTTTATTTTTTACCAAGGAAATCGAATGAGGACCACTACAAATCTCGTTGTTCATCCATTGGACCTTTAAAGATTAATTTTGTTCTTGTATCTCCTCGAGATAAGAATTGGTTCTACAACATGGCAAACAAAAACAACTGTTGGACTGATGAGGTTAGTCAGTTATTCTTTTTGATAATTACATGTCTGTCATTATCAGTTCAAATGGTATTTACGTATGTTTTTGATACCTGAATTTGTTCATGTTTGCGTCATGACAATATTAGATAATCTATAATTGATAATTGAATCATTAATTAATTTATAAGTTTCGTAAACAATTTACTACAGTGAGTTTTACAATAATATATGTGTTAAATTATTTATAGATCAAATATTTTACAGTTTGATACTTCAAAAAATATAATATTTTTATGTATCAATTGATTATATACATAACTGCTATTTATTCATGTGTTTGATACTTTGTTAATTGTAAGTATTTACAAGTATCATATGTAGTGATCTTATTCAATATACTTACAATATTATTTGATACTTTGTCTGACATAACATTATGGTTGATACTTGAATTCACTGTCCTTTTTAACTTATTCACTAATCTTTTATTGTCATCAATCAACATCTCGACGTGATTTTCTACTACATTCGCAAGAAGTCAAAGAACCAGTTCAACAATCAATACAGATACACCACAACAAATTGCATATTCAAGAATTATATTGTGGCAGTGCACAAAAGATATTATGACAATCACGACAACGACTATCTAAGCACTCAGGAATACCTTGCAGAAGGAGAGGATGTATCTAAGCTGGAGAGATCAGTCACAAATATTATAAAGGATTTTTACATCCCTGCTGGATCCCCCTGGTATCTCGTTGACGAGGTATATATACCGGTGAATTGTGATACAAATTTTCACTGGGTGTTGGCCGTTGTTGTCTTGAAGGAAAGATTGATACGTGTATATGATTCAACAATGGGCACAAGACGTAGAAATCCTTTTGTTGAGATTCAAAAAATGGATGTCAAGTTGCTAACTTATCTTCAGGATAGCAGTTTTTTTGAAAACAAAAATAGGACTGACTGGTCCACGCTTGAGGCTTACAAGGATAAGGCATTCGGAGAGATGATTGGTCAACATGTACCGTTCAAAGTTGAATATATTCAAGGAATTGCTCAACAACAATGTGACACTGTGTAAGTTTTTTCCTCACTTTCATGTTTCAATTATAATATACTACTTAGTTTAATATTTTAAAATTTTTGATCTGTAACTACAGGGATTGCGGGGTATTGGTTGTTGCTTACGCTGAGTACATCAGCGATGGGATACCTATACCGTCGGATGAAATTGATGCTGAGCATCTTAGGAGGAGTTATGCCACGCTTTTATGGAATTATGGCAGCGACAAGGCTTCCGAAGGATATGTTAGTGAGAATGACGATCCACCAAAGCCCAGGGATATTTTCATCACTCCAGACAAGGATAAAATGATAGATATTTTCTAATTTCACTGTATGTTAATATATATACACTATCTAGAAACCTATGGTTAGACACTGAAGGCAACACAGTGTTGTATTTTTTTTCTGCGTTTTGATGTTGAATTGTTAAGCTATTAGTAGTTCTTTTGGCTTTTCCAGATGGTATTCCAGTAAGCTCATAATCATCTTTTGATTTATATATGATTATTACAAATTGCAGTTTGTTGAACTTCAAGTTGGCTGTATTACATGGAAAAAGTTAAAGTTACTGTACAATAAACCTTTGATATATTTTATACATTTAATTGTTGATACCTTTTTAATTACACATTAGAACAGGTATCATATATATGCACCAGTTCATTCGTTGTTGATACCTTTTTTATATTCGTGGTTGATACTTTGCTTAATATATATCACCATATAAGTTTCAGCCAATATAAACCAAGTATCATAATATTTGTTCATACATATATGATTGATACTTGACTTATCATTATAATAGACATGCACATTTAAAGTATCAATTTATATATATATATAGACGTATCAACAACGACACTAAATACAACACAAATTTGACACTTGACTGATTGTAATAATGTGCATGAAAATGCAAAGTATCATTTTTTACAAAATATTCATGTATCAACTACAATACCAATTACACTGTAGTATCAACCTGGAAATTAGATTCCTAATTTTAATTCTTACATGCATATTTTGATAACAACAATCTTAAATACAATGTAGTATCAATATATGAACATGATATTAGCTGTAAAACAGATGTTACATAAGCATGATACATGTATTCAAATCATAATTTAATGTTCCTCTACCGGATACCTGATGTATTTTGCATTGAAAACTATTTGATACCTATGTTAACACAATATTCCGATCAAGTATCAAATATTACATTTCATATTATTCAACAATATATATGTTTTTGATACCTTGCTTACATATGATTTTTTTACATTAAACATAAACTGAATATAGCAAAGTATCAACATTTATTTTATAACAGCCAATTTCATGCATCAGTTTGTCATTCACATCTGCAAATACACATCTCTTTTCTTTTGGATAGAAAGTACATGTTCTTCTGTTGTGGCCTTCATGACCATAATGTACAAAACAATTTGTGCTTGTGCTTATCTTTTCACCTGCGCTTTCATTCTCCCTTTTCGCGATCTTCCAGGCATTCGTTTGTACCTTGGTAGAAGGGTAACCTCAACTATAATATTCTTTGGTGCGGACCAATCCTCCTTATCGGGCATTGGAACCATTGGTACTTCATACGTATTTGCCAATGCTTCTGATTTGTAATAATCGGAGCAATACGAATGCATATTTGTTACGTTTTTTCTCTTCAAAACAGCCACTGCATGTGAGCATGGTATCTCATCAAGCTGGAACCTCCGACAACTGCATGTTTTCCTCTCAAGGCAAATAACAAATCTTTTACCGGAATCATAAACAATATAGATATACTCAGATGAAGGAACTACCTGTTAACAACCTTTAATCAGTAGAGTTATTTATATATAATATATTTTTTACATTATAATTTGTTACCAATAATTACTTATCATAAATAATTTTTTTCAGTATTTTATAATTTCAAATATGTTGATACCTAATAAAACAAATTACATAAAACACAGTAACATTGATTCGTACCTTCATCCTTGAACAATTAATTGTATTTTCAACCAGAATATCCTCAAATTTCTTACCCAAAGTTTCTTTAGTGTATGATGCCCTTTCACCATTTTTGCAATTTCAAGACCCAAAGAGAATCCTAGCCTCCTCTAAGAAATCTATTATTGGTAGTTGTCTTGCATCCAACAAACAACCATTTATATATTCAACAATGTTTGAAGTCATCATCCTCCCCTGATTAACGGTTGCATGTACTCGACTCCATTTCTCGTACCCAACATTTTGCAGATACTCCTTCACTCTGTGATCTATTTTCTCCACTTTCGTCATTATCTTATCAAATTCTTGTACTCGATAACACTTAGCCATTGAGTAGTACAAGTCACTTAACGTGTTTTTACTTTTTCGATAATTTGTGCAAATATTTTTTCAAACATGCCATATGCATGCATAATGAGGGACGTTTGAAAAAACAATACTTATTCTCTTGATGATACTTTCATTTCGATCTGAAACCACACACATCTTCTCCCTTTCACCAAAAGCATTTTTAAACTGTTAAAAAAATCACAACCAAGACGCATCATTCTCCGTATCAACCACACCATACGCCAATGACAATATGCAACCTGATTTGCGTAACCAATGTAGAGAATAAAAAAATCACGTATCAAGAAAAAAAATACATATTTTAAAAAAACAAAAGTAAACAAGAAATAACTTTGATACCTGCACCATCAAGTGTGCTAGCTGATAAGAATGTTCCTTTATAAGGTCCACTGAGATGTGAACCATCAACAACCACAGTCGGCCTACAAAACAGATACCCTCTCATTAATGACCTTAACGCGATGAAAATATACATCAACTCTTGCTCATCCATCTTGTGCATCCGTATATAAGAATTGAGATACACTGAATTTAGCATGTGTATATATTTTGACAGTTGCCTATAACCTTCTGCTGGCTTCCCTCTCAAAATCTCAAGTGCACGTTCTTTTGCACGCCATGCTTTTTGATACGTTATATCTACCCCGTAAGCGGCTTTGAGATCCTCCACTATATCAATTGGTGTGTGACTTCTTTTATGGTTAATCAACTTTGGTGCGATAACACAACTAACAAACGACAAGGTAGCTTCAACTTTGTTTAAGATTATTTCCCTCATATGGCATGTATGAACATCATTGAAATATCTAACTTTAAATACTTCTTTGTTTTTCTTGCAAGACGCCTTCATTCTCTAAGAACAATCATCCGAGAAGCATTTTAATATATAGCTGTAAATTAACAAACTAATCTCGTTTAAATAAAATTTTTTAAAATATACCTAAAGTTATTTTATGTAGTTATTGATACCTTTACAAAGAACACACTATAATATTCAAAATTAAAAAATATATATATTTAATAAAAATAAAATTACAGTAACCCTTTCACTGACAGCTAAGTACATAACACCAAGTTTAAGGTCATCTTTTATTGATACTTATAATAAATCATACGAATCGAGTTAAAACATATATGTATCAAATTAAAAAAAAAAAGGCAATTCTACACGCACCTTTTGCTGTCTGATCTTTTCACCCTGAAATTGAACCCTTTGTCAATCTTATAATTTCCCATAATTGCTACCAACGTCGCTTTATCCTTATACATTTGGTTCTCCTTGACCTCCACATTCATTGACATGCTAATAATTTTTGATACGTCCATTTCAGTTTCGAAGAAAGAATCATTATTTTCAATATCTAGACACCCAATCACATCAACATCTACCTTTGATACTTCAGTGCAAACAATCAACCCATTGCTACATCAAACATTAAAATATCAGAAACATCCAACTCTGTTGTATCAACGCATAGCAGATACTTTTCGAAGCCGGGTTCTCTCTTTCTAATCTCTATATACAGCCTCACGCCCATGTCGTTTCTAATAGTTATTGGACAAGAATTACCTTTCACTAGGTATCTAATATCTATTTTTTTGTCTTTTGTCGATATCTAGTGTAGCGCCAATTGCTTCAATCAAATTAACGAACGAAATATTTTCCCCAACTACTATTCCATCGCTTTTATATCCTTGATAATCAACTTCAGTTTCCCATCTTCCACAATGACGCAGCAAAATAGAAATGTTCATACCGTTTCCAGTTGGATTTTCTTCCTCAATCGATCAATGGATTTCTCAGCTATTTTTTTGAAATTTCAAAAACTATTTTTCTGTTCCGCATACACAGCCAGTCACCTTAATCAAACATCCGTTCCAACGCAATTTCAGGAATAATTAATCACACTTATCAGTTCCCCCTTTTATGCGTAACTGAAATTTTACTTTCCTTAAATTTCGTTAGGTATCAACAATCCACTAAGTATCAAAACGGGCTTATTTTAAGGGATTTTAAGTAAATTTGGAAAAAGTTGATACAGAAGGGAATTATCACTTTATAGTATAGGATTTATATAATTTTTACAAAAAATTACCCATAACACCAAAAGATTAATTTTTTTTTTACTAATTGTGTCACCAATTAGGGACCAACTGGGTCAACAATTTACCAAATAAAATTATTAATTTTGTTCGATTAAAATACATATCAAAAACTTGAAACACAAAATCAACATATACTATCACCCCCCAACAAAAAGGAACACCTAAATTCAAATACATACACTATCACCATATTTTGACCAACAAAAAAGAAAATTGATAAGATAAAATTCAAACAAATAATTGCTCAGGTAACAAACCTAACGACACATCAAGAAATTTCAAAAAGAGTATTTGTCAAGATAAACACAAAAAAATAAAAATAAAAATAATAATAATAAATAAAAAGAGAAAAAATAATATTACATACTTTTGAAGTTTTCTTCAAAATTTTCCCCTACCTTTCTTAGGCTTCGTGCCTTTCCGATTATCATCTTTATCAACAACATCAAAATTAGACTGCAAAAAAAAAGGAAGATTTGGAGATGAAATTACAATAGTGAAAAATTACTGTTATATGTCAAAAATTGATTTTTAAGAAAAAAAAAGTACCTTGCATGTAACATTTGCAGATTTTACTTCCTGATTCAAACGAAATCTCTTTAATATTAGTATTTCATCCTCGAAATCACTATTGTGTGGTAGATCAACATTCTCTTTCCTTTTTCTCTTCAAAGATTTGGAAGGACCCTTGTCGGAACCTTTTCTTTGAAGAATTAATAACAATGAAGTTGGTATTGCGTCCCTTTTCTGTGTTCTTCCAAACTAGGGAAGGAGTAAATGCATTGAGATTAAAGCTCGATCTTGAAGATTGAATAGAGGTACTATCCAAACAAATAGACTCCCGATTTAACCTAGGGTTTTTTCGAGTAGAAATTTTTTCTTCGAAAATCGACATAGTGAACAACAAAAATGGAGAAGGAGAAACAAAAGGGAACTGAAAAATCAAGGAGATGAATGCATGCAACAATAAATCCCAACAAAAATGAAGTTCCAGCAATGATTGTGTATGGAAACAAACGAAATGGTAATGAAAAACGGAAGGTCACTTTGAAATATGCAATAGACGTTTGGAAGAGGATATGCATAAACTTTTCATCAAAAAGGAAAAAGAAACACGTAATAACCTACTTTGGGAATATAAAAAGTAATAAATGTGTTGTCAAATCCCAATTAATAATTAATTGTGAATAAAAAATTTGAACAAACAAAAATTAGATGTACATGACACACAATGCATTGATTGAAACGTAATATATACACAAATAACATGAATAAAAGCCTTTTCAATATACGATTAAATAGTCATTAAATATGAATTTTCATTTTTAGAAAAAGAAAAAAGTAAAAATATTAATAACCTAATATGACATGAATGTAAATAAAAAAATTTAAAACTGTAAATATTTTAGTGTGTTGACATAATTTGTAATTTAAGCTTTTAAAATGTATACCATTGCAATTTTTCCTTTTCTATTTGATGATTTCTACATTTCATAATGACAATTTCATGTGATAGTAATTGACTTTTAAATTTAATATTTATATATATTTTAATAAATTTATGAACAGAAATTAATATATTATTTAAATAAAATTTACTGAATTTAATTGAATTTGCATGCAAGCTATTAGAAGGTAAATTTTGAATTAATCAATTGAGTTGATTTTAAAACTAAGTACAAAAAATGATCCCTGAATTTTAATGATTTATGGTACATGTTGTTTCTTCCTAACATTACTTTTGCCATGTGAAGATCACGTAAAATTCTCCACCTGTAATCATGAAGTCAATTATCACTTCGACTCGACTCGACTCTCAAATGTACGTCATGGAAAAATATTAAAGTTTTTCTATACATGATTTTCCTTTTTAGTGAAAATGATTTGCATTTTATTTCTACAAAGCATATCATTAGTAAAGAAAAATGAACTTAAAAACGTATAGTACTCAAATATATAAATATTTCAAGTTTAAAGTATATACATACAGCCAATAACTATTTTATTTACAGTATCGCATTAGTGTCATCCAAAATATATCTATATTTTAGCCTTCTTAAGAGGGTGTTTGGTATAGAGGAAAACATTTTTCATGGAAAATGAGTTGATTTCTAACTTATTTTTTCTTGTTTGGTTGGTGACTGAAAAATATTTTCTATTATTTGGTTAATGAATAAAAATATTTTTTTAGAAAAAAACTTTTATTTTTAGATAGAGAGTAGAAAATATCTTTAAAAAAAATAATTTCTGACATGATTTTCATAATTTATTTTTTTAAAAATAAATATTTAATTTCTTTTTTCGGGGGTGGGGGAGGGGGCGAGGTGGAGTAAACAATTAAAATTTTCAAAATTTGAATTTTTTAAAAAATA
>JBCEWC010013014.1:0-15406 GCA_038996855.1 Solanum aculeatissimum | reverse complement strand
AAGTAATATGTCACCACTTTCATTAACTTTTACATAAAGTGCATGCTCATGTGGACACTTTACAAAATCATTGACTTAAAAGTATTTGCCAATTCTATAATTCCAAGCTCGTGGAGCTTGTTTCAAGCCATAAAGAGCCTTCTTTAATTTCAACACTTTCTCTTCACCTCCTTCAACCTTATAGCCCAAAGGTTGATCAATGTATACTTCTTCCTCCAAAATCCCATTCAAGAAAACCGACTTCATATCCATTTGATGGATTTTCCATTGATTTTGAGCTGCCAAAGAAATAATCAAGAGAATTATCTTAAAACGAGCAACTGGTGCAAACGCCTCATCATAATCAATATCGGTCTTTTGCTTGTAACCCTTTCCTACCAATCTTGCTTTATACCTCTCTATTTCACCTTTGGAATTTTTCTTTAGCTTGTAAATCCATTTTTGCTCTAATGATGTTTTCCGTTTAAGAAGTTTTGCCAACTCCCAAGTATCATTCTTCTTGATTACCTTGATTTCTTCATCAACCGCAGCTGTCCATTTTCGATTACCAATAGCATCTTCATAACTTACAGGCTCGCTGTCCACAAATAAATAAAATTGAGTTAAATCACATAAATTTTCTGTCACTTCTTCAGTTGTGTCATACAAGTCTTAAAGACTTCTAGACTTTTGAGGTACACTGCTTGAACTTGATTCTCCAACTTCTTGAACTTGTGATGGAGGTTTTGTAGGTGGTGTAGTAGGCTGCTCCACCACTTCTTCATCAAGTTCATCAACAACGAATGGACTAAAAGAGTAATCTTGCTCTTTAGATTTTCACTACCAAGCAATATCTTCATCAACTTCTACATCTCTGCTTACGGTAATCTTGCCATTTATTGGGTTATATAACTTATAACCTTTAGATCTTTGTGCATAACTAACAAAAATATACCTTTCACTTTTTTCATCAAGCTTAGATCTCTTCTCATCTGGAACATGTACATAACCAATGCTTCCAAACACTCGCAAGTAAACAACTTTTGGTTTGAAATCACTCCAAATCTTTTGCGGTGTTTTGCCACAAACACTTTTGGTGTGACATCGATTTGATAAATACACTGCACAAGCAACTGCTTCAACCCAAAATTCCTTAGGCATATTTTTGGTCTTCAACATACTTTTTGCCATGTTGAGAATAATTTGATTCTTCCTCTCCACCACGCCATTTTGTTGAGGCAATCTTGGAACGGTCAAAAAATAACATATTCCATTTTTGTCACAAAACGTCTTGAACTCATTTGAAGTAAATTCTCCACCATTATCGGACTGAAGTGACTTTATTTGATAGCCACTTTACTTCTGCACCATGCTCTTAAAATTCTTGAAGTTTTCAAACACCTCAGATTTTTTCTTCAAAAAATACACCAAAGCTTTTCGAGAATAATCATCAACAAAGAGAATAAACTAATAATTTTTACTAAGTGAGGTTGGCTTGACAAGTCCGCAGACATCCATATGAATCAATTCCAAAAGATACCGTGCAGTTGTCAATGACTCTTTGGGAAAACTTTTCCTTGACTACTTTCCAAAAAGATATCCTTTTTATTTGATTTGAACTTTTGAATAGTCTCTGTCATGACCTGGGAGTGGGGCCTAGATGTGACATGGCAAAGGAGAACCCGAGAGTCCTCAATCAAGCCATCTTAGCGTCATCACCCACATCATCAGTTCAGAAGAGCGTAATGTAAGAAATAACACATAATGTCTAAGAGAATTTGGGGCTTTTGACTCAAGCTATGGGGATGTTTCCGGGAATGGAATAAACATAAATCACACAATACATTATTGTTCAACAAGTCATTTTAGTATAAGCAGAAACATAACCAAATCAGGAGTACTCATAGCAAAACATAAATGGTCATGATATCTCAAATAAACACATAGTACGAAGTACAGTAGGATTAGAAGTGTCCAACAAATGCCTCTACTAAAATAAGACGGGGGCCTCGACATAGTCCAGGCTCACCCTCAAGTCACACGACAAATAAATCAAAATAAAAACATAAGCTAGAAGAAGGTAGGATTGCCCTTGGAGTATAGGGCTCACCGTAACAGCAAGTCTTGGATCACGACTAGTCGTCCAATGATAGATGAATATCGTCTCCGATCCCTACATGATTAGATCATGTAGAAAAGAATATGGTTTAGTACATATAATATACTAAGTATGCAGGCATGCAATGCACATGAACCTAACGCAAGCTAAATGATGAGGGCACATACATGTATAGAAAGAATATATATATGAACAAGGAAGGAATATTATAATAAGATGTCATGAAGTGCCATGATGCATGAATGCAAACCTACATATCATAGCGGGGGTGTGACCTCAACCGACAACAAGAGAGACCAAGAGAGCTACTACTTGGAATTGGACTACTTGCCAAGTAGATCCCAAGACAACCCTAAAAAGGGGATACAGGTCAATCCCATACTGGGAGAAAACTCATGTTCGCACATGGTTTGACAGAAAGAAGTATGGACCCTTGGAGACAGTCCACCTCAACTCCAATCCCTCGGTACTAAGTCTCATCCCACGGGAATACATATACATAAATATGATTTCAAAATGGAGATTTCAAAACTTCAAGTTAAAATACATGCAAAGTTGGCTACACGCCAAAAATTTATTTCAAGACTTTCCATAATTAGGCTAAAAAGCCAAACAAGAGTTTCAAGAACCATAACCATTGACTAATCCATAGGAGTAGCTCATTCTAACATTACCAGATGGTGTGAAATACCCAAAATTCTCATAAAGCCATAACCAGACAAGATATGATCACAATCTAGTCAATTCCCATGTCTTACCAAATTCATATCAAGAGTTTCATAATTTAATCCTTTCATGCTCATGAATGAAATGCATGGATGATCATTGAACATCATGGATATTGGATTGCAACACGTAAATCATCATAGAAATAAATTCATACTCAAAGCATAATAAAAATTATTAACTAAAATAAAATTCTTAATACCCACGCTTGAATTGAAGAACCAAGAGAACATACAACTAAAATCTTCATAAAATCACTGGGGTTCAACAACTAGGAATTTAATTCATCTTAAAATAACCACCAAAGTACAACCCATAACTCAATCAAATTAATTTCTTCATAAATTAAAAGATTTGATTCCAAAGTAAGAGAAATTTAATCAAATTTAACGAAAGAAAAGTTTTGGGTCTCCATGGTTGAAAGAGGAACCATGAATCAATCCCACATACCTTGATTAGTCAAGAAGAACAAGAAGAATTAAAGAATACTTGAATTTTTCTTAATCCCTAAGCTTGTCTTCAATTGAGTGTGAGAGCAATTTGAGAGGATTTAGAGCAATTTGATTTGAATAATGAGGAATAGGGTTAAATTAGGAGTTTAGGAGAGTTTTAAAACACTAAAACGACCTAGGATTAATTTACAAATTATCATTTTACCCTTAATAAAATGGGAACAAAACTAAAAATTGTCGCTCACGAAGTGGACTATACCGTACCCTACACGGACTGTGAAGCCTTACACGAACCGTGTAATGGTCCGTGGAGTCTTCCTTAGCCCGTGGCCTTGGATTAGAGCCTTGGCCGAACACCACATGGTCCGTCTTACGGACTGTGAGGCTTCACACGGACCATGTAGTAGTCTGTGGATCCTTTCTTGGTCCGGAGCCTAGGCTCAAGCCTTTGCGGATTCACTACCTCTCCACACGAATTGATTAACGGTCCATGAACCTCTACATGGCTTGTGTTCCTTCCATGAGGCAGTGACTTAGCCAATTTTCCAAAAGAAAATCCCCATGCATGCAGTCTCACCATAAAGGCCATAACATTTTTCTCTGAATTCCATGAAACCAAGTGTGTTGGGAAGATAACTCAAAGAGCTTCAATTTGATAGGTGTTGGCCCATATAGTTCATCCCGTACCAAGAGATATGGTCTTTTAAAGTCAGCACTCCCTTAAGACCTCAAGCCAAAATTAACCAATACGACTTCTCCCAAGACGGTCATGCATGGGTGACTCCGAACACTCAAAATCTAATCAATATAGATTTGAATCAACCGTCAAACAGTAACACAAGGTTCAAAAATTTTTGAGTTGTTACATCATCTCCTCCTTAGGAACATTCGTCCTCGAATGGACTAGAACAAGGCTTGAAAGATTTAATCAATGAGAGGCATTTAAAAGTAAAACATAATGCATCATTCATCATTTCATAAGTTACTAAAAACCCATGTCAAGACATCATTCAAGAAAGTTTTGTGCACATGTATGTGTGTAAGGTCATGAACTCAAGAAAATGAGAATTAAAACCATTCGAAAGAGATAAAATCTAGTACCTTAGGCTTGAGTAGATTGGAAGAGATAGGGGTATCACTTCATCATGTCTGACTCTGCTTCCCATGTAGCACTCTCCACGTGTTGATTTCTCCACAATACCTTAACCGAAGCTACCTCCTTGTTGCGAAGTCATTTCACTTGCCTATTTCAACTGGTACCTCTTCGTAAGTCAAGTTATACTCAACCGTGACATCTTCCAAATGTACAATTGTTCTAGGGTCACCAATTAACTTCTTTAAAATTGAAACATGGAACACCGGATGAATGGAGCTCATATCCAAAGGCAAATCTAATCTATAAGCCACATTGCCAACCCGCTCAACAATCTTATATAGCCCGACGTACCGAGGGCACAACTTGTCCTTTTTGCCAAAATGCATAATGTCCTTCATAGGTGATACCTTCACATAAACCCAATAACCCACATGAAATTCGAGGTCTCTTTTTCCAGCATCTAAGTAGGACTTTTGGCGACTTTGAGCCATCTTCAACCTTTCTCTAATCAACTTCACCTTTTCTATAGCTTCAACAACCAAGTCTGGGCCTAACAATGCCATCTTACCCAACTCAAACCATCCCACTGGTGACCTGCACCTTCTACCATACAAAGCATCAAACGGGGCCATGCCAATACTAGCATGATAACTATGTTGTATGCAAACTCGATAAGTGGTAAATGATCATCCCAATGTCCCTTGAGTTCCAACACACATTCCCTTAACATATCCTCCAAGGTTTGAATTGTCCTCTCGGCTTGCCCATCGATTTGTGGATGGAAAGCGCTGCTCAATTTAATCTTAGTGCCAAGTCCCTTTTAAAATGATCTCCAAAAATGAGAAGTAAATTGAGTATCACGATCTAATATAATAGACCTCGGTACACCATGCAACCTCACCAATTTCTGAATATACAATTTAGCATAATTCTCGGCAATATAAGTAGTCTTGACTGGTAAGAAGTGAGCCGACTTGGTCATTCAATCAACAACAACCCAAATAGAATCAAACTATTTACGAGTACGGGGCAACCCAACTACGAAGTCCATATTCATATCTTCCCACTTTCAAGTAAGAATCTCAATATCTTGGGTCAAACCACTGCGCCTTTGATGTTCCACCTTCATTTGTTGGCAATTCAGACATTCCGACACAAACTTGGCTATGTCTTTCTTCATGTCATACCACCAATACACCTCTCTCAAGTTCCATTGTATCTTAGTAGATCCCGGATAAATAGAATATTGGGAGCTACGAACTTCATTCATGATAGTCTCCCTAAGGCCATTGATATTTGGAACATACAACCGACCTTGATACCGTAGTACGCCATCTCCCCCTAGTGAGAAAACCTCTATCATCATTTCAGCGATCAACTTCTTTAACTCTACTAAGGAAGGATCCAAATCTTGTTTTGATTTTACATCAACGATTACCGAAGACTCAGACCCATTTTGGACAAGAAGGACACCATCATTCGAGTTGGCTAACCAAACACCCAACCTAGCCAAACAATGTGCATCCCTTACCAACTCCTTCTTCTCCTCATCAACGTGTGACACACTGCCCATGGATATCCTACTAAGGGCATCCGCTACAACATTCGCCTTACCCGACACTACTAAAAAACTCGCAAAAAGCGACAGAAAAAAAAGCGACGGACTGCGTCTCAGAATAAAGTTAAAAGCGACGGACAGTGTCAACATGTCCGTCGCAAATTTTGGCGGTTTTTTCTGCCAAATGTTTTTATTTAATTTCTATTTTTTTAATTATATAGCGAAGCAGTCCATCACAATTCATAATTCTTTTTAGATTTATTAAAATTGCGATGGACTAGACAATACTGTCCGTCATTTTTTTTTAAAATATATATTTTTTTAAATTGTGACGGACTGTCCGTCGCTTTTTGATCAAAAGTCAAACCTGTTTAATGAAAAGCGACGGACATAGTGATGCAGTCCATCGCCCCTCGACCTATATATACCTCAATCCGCCCCATTTTTCTTCCTCACTTTAAAAAAAATTTCCTCACTCTCTCTAAACCCTAGCCACTCCCCCATCTCCTCTCGGCCTTGCTCCCTCCCCAATGTCATTTTCCAGCACCAACCCGCCGCCGAACCTCCGCCTACCCCATCAAGTTAAGGTATTCTTTTTTTTTTTTGCTCATTTTTAGTGTATTTTTTAGTTATATTTTTGTTTTTTAGAAATTATGAATTTTGTAATTTATTAAATACTTTATTTCACTTATCTTTTTGATATTATGATATTATTCAAGTTATTTTCTGTTGTTCATTTTGAATATGTGAATGAAATTATTATTTTTTGTTTATATGTATACTTTAAATTTTAGTTTTTAAAATTAGATTATGAATTGGATAATTTTGTGTTAGAATACTATTATTGTTAGTGTTTTTTTAAAAACATTCCCAGAAAAGCAACAGACAAAGGGACTCTGTCCGTCGCTTTTTTGATTTTTTTATATAAATTTTTTTAGAATTTGTGACGTTGTCCATCGCAAATTTTAAATAACTTTTAAAAAAATCGATGTTGTCCGTCACATTTGGTTTTTTAAAAAAATTATGATGTTGTCCATCGCTTTTTGCCACGCTGTCCGTCGCTTTTTAAAAATGGCCGAGCAAAAAAGCGACGGCGGTGACTGCATTGCTTTTCTTGAAAAAAATGACGCAGTCTGCTGCTTTTTTCCGTTCTTTTTTTACAGTTTTTAGTAGTGCTTATGGTATAGAACACTCATATCATAGTCCTTGAGTAGTTCCAACCACGTCCTCTGCTACAAGTTCAGGTCCCTTTGAGTGAATACATATTGCAAACTCTTGTGATCGGTGAAAACATCAACTTGGACCCCATGCAAGTAATGCCTCCAAATCTTTAAAGAAAATACCACCGCCGCCAATTCAAGATCATGGGTCGGATAGTTTTGCTCATGAACCTTTAATTGTTGAGACGCATAAGCTATCACCTTACCATGTTGCATGATCACACATCCCAACCTAATCCGCGAAGCATCACAGTACACCACAAACCCATCTACCCCACTCGGCAAGGTCAAGATCGAAGTCGATGTAAGTCGATCTTTCAAAGTCTGAAAACTCTTCTCACACTCACTTGACCACACAAACTTAACTTTCTTTTGAGTCAACTTAGTCAACAAGGACGCAATGGAGGAGAATCCCTCAATGAACCTTCGATAGTAACCCGCCAACCCAAGGAAACTTCAAATATTAGAAGGGGTCAACGATCTAGGCCAATTCTTTACAGCTTCGATCTTCTTGGGATCAACCTTAATACCGTCACTGGACACCACATGACCAAGAAAAGAAACTTTATCCAACAAAAACTCACACTTACTGAACTTGGCAAATAGTTTCTCCTTCCTTAGGGTCTGAAGTGCTAACCTCAAGTGATCCATATGTTCCCGCTCATTTCGGGAGTAAACCAGGAAATGGCTTGAATACCCAATTCATAAGATCCATAAACACCATCGGGGCATTGGTCAAACAAAATGACATCACCAATTATTTGAAATGTCCGTACAAAGTTCGAAAATCTATTTTGGGAATGTCACCCTCCTTTACCTTCAACTGGTGCTAACCTGAACGGAGGTCTATCTTGGAGAAGTGAGTGGCTCCTTGAAGTTGATCAAACAAATCATCTATTCTAGGTAACAGGTACTTATTCTTGATAGCACCTTATTCAACTGCCGATAATCAATACACATTCAGAGTGATCCATACTTCTTTCTTACGAATAACACCGGAGCACCCCAAGGTGAAATACTTGGCTAGATAAAGCCTTTCTCCAACAAGTCCTTCAACTGATCTTTCAACTCTTTTAGTTCAGCTGGAGCCATATGGTAGGGAGGAATAGAAATATTCGAAAAGAGATCTATGTCGAAATCTACCTCTCTTTCAGGAGGAATACCGAGAAAATCTTCGGAAAACTTATTAACCACCAGAACTGACTCAAGAGCAGGAGGCTCAGTTCCTACATCTCTAACCCTCACAATGTAATAGATGCACCCCTTGCAAATCATCCTCCGGGCTTTGAGATAAAAGATAAATCGACCCCTAACCACGGAATCACTACCCTTCCATTCCAGGACAGATTCATTAGGAATCTGAAATCTGACTTGCTTAGTCCAACAATCGACCGAGGCATAGGACGCATACAACCAATCTATCCCCAGAATAACGTCAAAATCATACATCTCAAGCCCTACAAGGTCACCGGGAAATAATTTATGCAAGACCGAGACCGACAACCCCTATACACCTTTCAGGCAACAATAGACTCACTCATGGGAGTATATACCGAGTAAGGTTCCCTCAAAGTTTCAGGAGTCAAACCAAATTTAACAGCTAACAAAGGAGTCACAAAAGATAAATCTGCACCTGAATCAAGCAAAGGATAAGCATCATAATCGAAGACCTTTAACATACCAGTCACAACATCTGGAGCTATATCCACCTCCTATTGGGCATGAAGAATATAGAACCTATTATTTCTGGGAGCACCACCAACTTGAGCCTTTGGCTGCCCCTAACCGTCGGTAGCCACTTGACCCCTCTTTGTGTTCTTTGAACAATCGGCAACCTTGTGGTCCATACTTCCACACCCGAAGTAAGCACCCGACACCTTTCTACACTCCCCCATATGATTTCCCCCACACTGTCCACAATGAGGAACTCGTGTTCCATCCCCAACTTGTGCTTTAGAAGGAGTCATCTTAGCATTAGCAAACTTTGTATTTGAGCCTTGGCCTTGTTGGAATCGGCCATTTTCACTACCACTCCTAGAGTTGGAGAACCCACTATTAAATTGGGCCCTCTTATTGTCATTCACCCATCTCTCCTTGGGTTTTTCTCCCTCAATCTGCTCAGAATAGGTCATCAACCTAGAGATATCCATTTCTCTAATAAGCATGGTGGTGTGACATTCTTTCACCATTAGATCAGAGACCCCTGAAATAAATTTGTACATCCTTGCACGGGGTCCGTCATTAGCATACGGGAATATTTTGAGATCTTGGTGAACTTGAGGGAATAGTCCCTCACAGACATGCTACCTTGCTTGAGGTTAATAAACTCAGTCACCTTGGCCTCCCAAAGTTCAAGAGGGAAGAAACGGTCCAGAAATGCAAGCTTAAACTCCTCCCAACCCACCTTAGCATTTGTCGTCTTCTCAACTAGCCACTGATTATACCATATCTGGGCTACATCCTTCAACCGATAAGCAGCCAACTCAGCCTTCTCTTCAGAATTAACAACCATAACGGTCAACACCTTAGTGATTTCATCGATAAACTCTTGGGTGTCTTCATCAACTTTTGAACCAAGAAACTCTAGAGGATTCATCGGGTGAAGTCCCTCACCCTAGAAGTCAAAGTACTACCATTTGTGGGGTTAGTCGGCCAGGCCTGATTAGTCACCACCTGGGGAAACATAGCAATCACATTCCAAAATTTAGCATGGGTCACTTGTGCCTCCATAGGCTCTGAGGGGCTTGTTCCTCGTAAATCAATGCCTGTCTAGGGAGGGGAACTCTTCGGGGAGGCATTTTTTGAAAGAGAAACAAGAATGCCAATATTTTAGGAGATCTTATAAGACAGTTCACAGCACAACATAAGAAACAATGAAGTGAGAAAATTCCTAAAACATCGTCATAGCTTCTCATTCATAGGTATGGCGCGAATCACACCCATGAATAAGACTCTACTTGACGCGGCATGTTGGACTTCGAGGATCAATTACGAACCTAGGGCTCTGATGTTACCTTTATCACGACCCGGGAGATGGGCCTAGATGTGACATGACAAAAGAGAACCCGAGGGTCCTTGATCAAGATATCTTAGCATCATTGGTTCGAAAAAATGTAATGTAATAAATAACACATAATGTCTAAGGGAATTCGGGGATTTGGACTCAATCTATAGGAATGTTATCGGGGATGGGATAAACATAAATCACACAATACATTCTTGTTCAACAAGTCATTTTAGTATAAGAGAAAATATAACTAAATCAGGAGTACTCATAGAAAAACATCAATGGTCATGATATCTCAAATAAACACATAGTACTGAGTACAGTAGGATCAGAAGTGTCTAACAAATGCCTCTACTAGAATAAGATGGGGGCCTCAACATAGTCCGGGCTCACCTTCAAGTCACACGATAGATAAAGAAAAATAAAAACATAAACTAGAAGAAGGTAGGCTTGCCCTTAGAGAATAGAGAAAGCCTACCTTCTTCTAGCTTATGTTTTTACTTTGCTTTATCTATCGTGTGACTTGAGGGTGAGCCCGGACTATGTCGAGGCCCCTGTCTTATTCTAGTAAAGGTATTTGTTGGACACTTCTGATCCCACTATACTTTGTACTATGTGTTTATTTGAGATATCATGACCATTTATATTTTTCTATGAGTACTCCTGATTTGATTATGCTTCCGCTTATACTAAAATTACTTGTTGAACAAGAATGTATTATGTAATTTATGTTTATACCATCCCCGGTAACATCCCCATAGTTTGAGTCTAAAGCCCTGGATTCCCTTGGACATTATGTGTTATTTATTACATTATGCACTTTTGAACCAATGATATGTATGATGATTCTAGGATGGATTAATTGAAGAATTTCGGGTTCTCCTTTTCCATGTCACATCTAGGCCACACTCCCGGGTCGTGGCAGTCTCGAAGAGTGATGTTGCCACCATTAAATTTTTCAATATCAACAAATAATTGCTTGTAACAACCCGAAGATTTTCGAAAACTCCTTATGGTTGGTATTATATGATATAATACTTGTCATGGTTGAGTTTTGGTAGCCACGGATTGAGTTTAAGTGGCCGAACGCAAAACGGATCCTTTGGTGGCCTAGAGAGGTCGTTTGGGCAGTGTACTTTGAACTGTCATACCTTTTGATGCGGGTAGAACCGTGTGGGATGTTATATATAAAATTTAAGATCTTTGAGTTATCTTTTCAACACAACTGGTGTCACTTGATTCGGAGTTTGGATGAGGATGTTATGGCCTAAACAGTGGGACTGCCTGAAATTTGGAAGACGTTGGAGATAGGCTCTTAAAAGTGGGCCAAGAACAAGGCCACGGTTTTTGAAACTTGTCATGATCCGTGTGGGATGTAGTGAGGTGTTCCAGTGAACTAGGGGTGGCCAGGAACCACCCCAAGGGAAAATTCAAAGGCCACAGACCACTAAGCGGTCTGTGTGCACTTTGACGAGCCGTGAACTGTCCCGTCAAGTGGGACAGTGGCTTGGACAGGCTATGCTTGGTCTAGGTGGATAAGGCAAGGATCATAGGACAGGGAGATGGACCGTCAACCCTCAAAAAACCCGTCAAAATGGTTCGTCAAGTGTTCCAAAAAGTCCTCCGAGAGTTCGCGTTGAGAATTGGCTAAGTGTTGGTTGATGGTGCATCTAGACGGACCGTGTGACCAGTACACGGTCACTGTAGCTGCCATGAGAACCTTTTTCCAGTTAAAAGCTCTGTTTTACTAATGGTAATTTCATGATTTAACATTTTCTTAAGCCCTTTTTTGGTATTCTAAGGTCTCCTAAACCCCTAAATCATCCCCCAAACCCTCATTCATCCATTCAAACTCTCCTACACTCACTTTGGAAATTCTAAAATCCTCTTGGCCTCCATTTAAGAAAGTTTGAAGAATTTGGGGAAGATAACCTTGACCAAGTTTGACCTTGCAGTAGTTGGTAAAATTAGGAAAGGGGGACTTGATTTAAGGATCCTCTTTCATCCTTGAAGACCCTATGAACCCTAACTCTTTAAAATTGATTTTAAGCTTTCAATTAAGTTATGGGTTCTTCCAATATTGTTGTTGATTGGTGTTGGGACTTGAGTGGTGTAGTTTTTAGGTGATTTAAACATGATTTTGAACTTTAATTCCTGAATGTTCATTGAAACCCTTATTGATCAACTTGCATGTCCCTTTTCATGATTCAATTAAGCATGGGTAACTTGCATTATGACTTATTTATGGATTTTTACATGATTTATGATGAAATATCTTTCAAATTGTGAAATAAAGTCTTGATTCTATTAGTCATGTTCTTGTATCGCATTCATGGCATATGAATGGTTATGGTTATGATGAAACTCTTTATGAAACTCATGTTTTGTATGTTATGATAAGATATGTAAGACTTGTGATCACATAGTCTCTTTGTTATAGCTCTATGAGCATTATGGGTGCTTGCACCATCTTGACAAGTTCCAAGGATTGATATGATAAGCTATGTAGATGAGCTACCCTTATTGCATTGACAAGACATGATCAAGAATCGTTTTGTAAACTTTTGATAGCCCTTGGCTCAAGCATGAACAATGGTTTCATTTTGACTAATTATGCATGTTTTGAAAGTGAATGTAAGTCTTCCGATTTAAATGTTGCATGTACCTATACGTATTCCTGTGGGATGAGACTTAGTACCGAGGGATTGGAGGCGGGTGGACTATCTCCACAGGGTCCATACTCCTTTCTGTCAAACCATGTGCCACCATGGGTTAATTTCCTACATAGGGAACTCAGTCATGTTACCCCTTGTTTCAAGGGTGATTAGGGTACTACTTGGCCAGTAGTCCGAATTCGATTAGTGGCTCGCCCGGGTCTTTTTGTTTTGTCGGTTGAGGTTACATCCCCGATATATATGTATGATCATAGGATTGTATCTCATGTATCATGGCATGGCATATTGTTATATTACTCTTTGGCTGCGTCCATTCCTTTCGTATCACTTGTCCCTTGACATGTTGCTTGGTCATACTATACTTGTCATATGCAATGTATGCCCGTATACTTAGTACTTAATTGTGCTAACCCATATTCTTGTCTACATGTTCTAACCATGTAGGGACCGAGGGTGACATTTACATTCTACCGGATTACGCTTGATATCTTATTGAAGATTTGCTAGTGGTGAGCCTTCTTGTTCAAGGGCAATAGCCACCGTCTATCTACCACTTTACTATTATGCATTTACTTTCTATTGACTTGAGGGTGAGCCTCAAACTTATTGAGGCCCCGCTCATCTATGTAGAGGCATTGTTGGAAAAATATTTACTCTTGTACGTTGGCTTGTATGTTGGATATTTTGTTACGTAATACGATGCTATTTAGCTTGATTTATGATAATCTCTCTTAGTATGCTATGACTTGCATGAGTGGGTATTGTGAATGACTATGTGCTATATGCAAGCATGTTTGTCCCATTCCCGTTATGGCCCCCATAGCTTGAGTCCCAAGTCCCCAATTCCTTAGAATTTACGTGCTATGTGTTTAGCTTCCGCATTTCTGAACCGATAATGTGTGTAATGATGCTATGATGGCTTGATTGAGGGTCTCCGGGTCCTCTTTCACCATGTAACATCTAGACCCCCTATCCGGGTCGTGACAAAGATGGTATCAGAGCCCTAGGTTTGTAATGATCCTTGGAGTCCAACATGCCATGTCTATTAGAGTCTTGTTTAAGGGTGTGATGCGTGTCATGTCTATGAACAAGAGGCTATGATGACGTTCTAGGAAATTGTCTTACTTCAATTCTTCCTTATGTCGTGCCATGAGATCTTGATAATGCCTCAAAACTTTGGTATTGCCGTTCCTTCAGAAAATGCCACCAAGAAGAGCTCCCCTTCCCCGTCCGGCTCCGAAAGTTGAGGAAATGGCTCCTCGGGCACCGGTTGAGGAACAGGTGACCCATGCCGAATTTCACAATGTTTTCTCCATGTTGGCACAAGCCGTGGCCAACCAGGCTAGGCCCTTCTACCCGGCCCCTATCGCTACTCCGGCTTCAAGAGTGAGGGACTTCACTCGTATGAACCCTCCGGAGTTCTATGGTTCTAAGGCCGATGAAGATGCTCTAGAATTTGTGGATGAGCTCACCAAAGTCTTGTCTATTATGGGTGTTAGCTCAGAGGATAAGGTCGAGTTGGCAGCCTACCAACTCAAAGATGTTGCTCAAGTTTGGTATGGGCAATGGCTTATGGAAAGGGTGACGGATGTGAAAGTTAATTGGGAGGAGTTTAAGATGGCTTTTCTTGATAGGTTCTTCCCACTTGAGCTTAGGAAAGCAAAGATGACCGAATTTATCAACCTCCGTCAAGGCTCTATGACCGTGAAGGACTATGCCCTCAAGTTCACCAAACCCTTTAAGTATACTCCTACATTGGTTTCGAATCCTCGTGGAAGGATGCACAAGTTCATATCGGGTGCATCGGATTTGATTGTGAAGGAGTGTCGTACGGATATGCTTATTAAAGAGATGGATATTTCGAGGCTCATGACATATACCGAACAAATTGAGGGTAAAAAGATAAAGGATAAAAGGGTGCATGAGGCGAAGAGGGCCTGTATTAATGTTGGGTTTCCGAATGCTACGGTTGGTGGGTTTAGCCGTTTCCATCAAGGCCAAGGGTCTAATGTGAGATTTTCTAGGGTGCCTCCTCCTAAGGCACCGGTTGGGGTTGCTCTCCGATTCCCTCTTTGTGGCCATTGTGGAAAGCACCATGTGGGTGATTGTAGAAGACTCTCAGGTGCTTGCTATGGGTGTGGTGGCTTGGATCACAAGATCTCGAATTATCCAAAAGGCATAAAAAAAGACCAAGTTGCTCCCGGTGGTCAAGGGCCACCAAAGGCTCCGGTTGGTGATTCTCCAAGGAACAACTGGTTTTATGCTCTCCATGCCCGCCAAGAAGTTGAGGAAGCTCCGGATGTCATCAAGGGTATGTTAAAAATCTTTAATTTTGATGCATATGTTTTACTTGATCCGGGTACAAATTTATCTTTTGTGACTCCTTTGTTGGCTACTAAGTTTGATGTGTGCCCCGAATATTTGAGTGAGCCTTATTCTATGTATACTCCCGTGGGTGAATCTATTGTGGCCCGGAAGATTTATAGAGGTTGTCCCGTGTCGGTTTTGCATAAGGTGTTTCTTGGTGATCTTGTTGAGCTTGAAATGTATGATTTTGATGTTATACTTGGGATG
>JBCEWC010013013.1:0-15407 GCA_038996855.1 Solanum aculeatissimum | reverse complement strand
TGCTTATGTGGAAAGTCCCCTAACCCGGTATGCCCCCATAGCTTGAGTCCTACTCACCCGCCCCTTAGAAATACTTGCTATGTGCTATGTGATTTATGCTTATCCCATTCTAGGCAACATCCCCATTGCTTAGTCCAAAGCCCCGTTTCCCTAAGAATTATGCGTTATGTGTTTACCTTTCTGTGCTTCTGAATCGATGATGTGTGTGATGATGCTATGATGGATTGATCTAGGACTTTTAGGTTCTCCTTCGCCATGTCACATCAAGGCCCCACTTCCGGGTCGGGACAAAGATGGTATCAGAGGCCTATGTTTGTAAATAATCCTCGGAGTCTAATATGCCGCGTCACTTAGAGTCTCATTCATGGGTGTGATGTGTGCCATACCTATGAGTGAGAGGCTATGATGACGTTTTAGGAACTTGTCACTTCATTGTCCCTTGTGTCTGCCTTTTACTATTTATGAGATTCCCTAAACTCTTGGTTCTTGTCATTCTTTCAGAACATGTCTCCCAGAAGATCTCTCTTCCCCCGACAAGCACCTTAGTTTGAGGAACAAGACCCTTGAGCACCGGTAGAGAAACAAGTATCTCATGCCGAGTTTAGGAATGTGGTGTCCATGTTAGCCCAACCTGTGGCCAACCAAGCCCAGCTGATCAATCCTGTGAATGTGGGTACTCCAGCTTCTAGGGTGAGGGATTTCAGCCGGATGAACCCTCCAATGTTCTTTGGTTTAACGATAGAGGAAGATGCTCAAGAGTTCATTGACGAACTCACTAAGGTATTGACAATAATGGGGGTGAGTTTGGAAGAGAAAGTTGAGTTGGCCGTATATCAATTGAAAGATATGGCCCAAGTATGGTATGGTCAATGGTTGGTTGAACGGGTTGTGGATGTCAAAGTTGAATGGGAAGAGTTCAAAATGGCTTTCCTTGATCGTTTCTTTCCTCTTGATATTGGGAAGCCAAAATGGTCGAGTTCATCAATCTTCGGTAAAGTGGTATGACCGTGAGGGACTATGCTCTCAAATTTACTAAGCTCTCCAAGTATGCTCCAATGATTGTATCCGAGCCCCATGCAGGAATGCACAAGTTTATTTTAGGTGTTTCGGATTTGTTGGTGAAGGAGTGTTGGACCATTATGCTCATCCGTGATATGGACATCTCTTGGCTCCTGACATATGCCAAGCAAATCGAAGGCGAAAAGCTTTAGGAGAAAAGGGTTCATGAAGGTAAGAGGGCCCGATTTGATGGTGGGTTCTCCAACTCCAAAAGTGGTGGTGGTTTTGGCCGATTCCATCAAGGCCAAGTTTCTAACATGAGGGTTTCTAATCCAAGAGTGCCTCCTCCTAAGGCACAAGTTGGGGGTGGTCCCAAAATTCATCTTTGTGGTTAATGTGGGAAGCATCATATGGGTGATTGTAGAAAGGCTTCGGGTGTTTGCTTTGGATGTGGTGGTTTGGACCACAAGGTTTCCAAATGTCCAAGGGGTGCCAAGAAAGATCAAGTGGCTCTCAGTTGTCAAGGGCCACCGAAAGCTCTGGTTGGTGGTGCTCCAAGGAACAACCATTTCTATGCTCTTCATTCCCGACAAGAGGTGGAGGAAGCTTCAGACATTGTGACTGGTATGTTAAAAATCTTTGATTTTGATGCTTATGGTTTACTTAATCCGGGTGTAAATTTATCTTTTGTGACTCCTCTGTTGGCTGTTAAGTTTGGTTTGAGTCCTGAAACTCTAAGGGAACCTTATTCGGTGTATACTCCCGTGGGTGAGTCTATTATTATCCAAAAAGTATATCGGGGTTGTCCTATCTCTGTGTTGCATAAAGTGTTCCTCGACGACCTTGTAGAAATTGAGATGCATGACTTTGATATTATTCTTGGGATGGATTAGTTGCATGCATCATATGCCTTGGTTGATTGTAGAACTAGGCAAGTTAAATTTCAAGTTCCTAATGAACCTATGTTGGAATGGAAGGGTAGTGATTCCCTGGTTAAGGGTCGGTTTATTTCCTATCTCAAGGCCCGGAAGATGATTTGTAAGGGGTGTATTTATCATATTATGCGGGTTAGAGATGTGGAGGGTGAGTTACCTAAGCTTGAATCGGTTCTGGTGGTTAATGAGTTTTCCGATGTGTTTCTCGAGGACTTGCCCGGTATCTCTCCCGATAGGGAAGTAGAGTTTTACATAGATCTCCTTCCGGATACTCAACCTATCTCTATTCCTCCTTATCATATGGCCCCGGCGAAATTGAAGGAGTTGAAGGATCAATTGAAAGATTTTCTAGAAAAGGGTTATATTAGGCCGAGTATCTCACCTTGGGGTTCTCCCGTGCTATTTGTGAGAAAGAAGGATGGGTCCCACTGAATGTGTATTGATTATCAGCAATTGAACAAGGTGACCATTAAGAATAGGTACCTGTTGCCTATGATTGATGATTTGTTTGACCAACTTCAAAGAGCTACTCACGTTTTCAAAATAGATCTTCATTGGGGTTATTACCAATTGAAGGTAAGGGAGTGTGTTATTCCCATGACAGCCTTTCAAACTTGTTATGGTCATTTTTAATTTGTGGTGATGTTGTTTGGGTTGACTAATGCTCCGGCGGTGTTTATGGACCTTATGAATCGGGTGTTCAAACCATTCCTTGATAATATTATGGTAGTTTTCATTGATGACATCTTGATTTACTCCCGTAGTGATCAAGAGCATATGGATCATTTGAGATTGGTTTTTCAAACTTTGAGTGAGAAGCAGTTGTATGCCAAATTTAGCAAATGTGAGTTTTGGTTGGGAGAAGTTTCTTTCGTTGGTCATGTGGTATCCGGTGATGACATTAAGGTTGATCCTAAGAAAACCAAAGCGGTGAAGGATTGGCCTAGACCATTGACTCCTTTGGATATTCGAAGCTTCCTTAGTTTAGCCGATTATTATAGAAGGTTTGTTGAAGGGTTTTACTCTATAGCATCTCCATTGACTAAGTTGACTCAAAAAAAGGTTAAATTTGTATGGTCAAATGAATGTGAGAAAAGTTTCCAAACTTTGAAGGATCGACTTACATCGGCTCTGATTTTGACTTTTCCTGATGGGTTTGTGGTATATTGTGATGTGTCACATATTGGCTTGGGTTGTATGCTTATGCAACATGGTAAGGTGATAGCTTATGCTTCCCGGAAATTAAAAGTGCATGAATAAAATTATCCAACCCATGATCTTGAGTTGGCGGCGGTGGTATTTGCTTTGAAAATATGGCGACATTATTTATATTGGGTTTATGTGGATGTCTTCACCGATCATAAGAGCTTGCAATATGTATTCATCCAAAGAGACCTTAATTTGAGGCAAAGGAGGTGGTTGGAACTCCTCAAAGACTATGATATGAGTGTTCTCTATCACCCCGGTAAAGCTAATGTTGTGGCGGATGCCTTAGTGGGCTTTTTATGGGAAGTGTAACTCATGTAGAAGAGGGGAAGAAGGAGATGGTGAAAGATGTGCACCGGTTGGCTAGGTTGGGTGTAAGGTTGGCCGAATCCGACAATGGTTGAATTCTTGTTCAAGGTGGATCTGAGTCTTCCTTAGTGGTTGATGTTAAAAAGAAACAAGACTTAGATCCTTCCTTGGTGAAGTTGAAGAAGTTGGTTGCCGATGGAAAGATTGAGGTTTTCTCCCAAGAGGGAGATGGTGTGCTACGGTACCAAGAAACTGGTTTCACTCAATTCGGAGTTCGGATGTGAAAGTTATTGCCCTTGCAGTGAAACTGCCCGTAATTGGAAGTATGTTAGAAAAGGGTTCCAGATTGGGGTCTATGTGTGGGACCACGGACCGTTTGGTGGTCCATGGTCCATGGGGGTGCTCCCATAGTGGTCTAGTGAGCTCTTAAAGGCCAGGGTCCCAGCCATGGCCCAAGTAAAGTCCCACGGACCACCTCACGGTCTGTGTGACCCTTCATGGGCCGTGAGAGGTCCCGTTGAGTAGGGAAGAACGTTTCCCAAAGTTCGGGGGTGGTATCTAGACCAAGTGATGCTCCACGGACCAGTACACGGTCCGTGTACAGCTACACGGTCCATGAGGCCCACCGTGACTTGATCCAGAAAGTCCCTCGAGAGTTCGAGTTGAAGTTAAGGCCAAGTGTAGTCCCACAGGCAGGTACACAACCCGTGGGCATGTTGACGGGCACTGTGTGCCAACTGTGAGACCCTGTTTCTAATTAATTAGTCCATTTCATTAATGGTTAATTCATAATTTAATTAAATCCTATGCCCTTTTTAGGCTTTCTAAGGTCTCCTAAATACCCTAAATCAAACCCTAAACCCTTTTAATCCATTCTAACACTCCTCAATTCATTTTAAAATTTTCTCAATCCTCTTGACCTCTATTAATGAAAGATTGAAGAAATTTGGGGAAAATCATCCTTGTAGTGAAACCCTTTAATCCTCTTGGTTAATTTCAAGGTATGTGGGTTTGATTCATGGATTTTCTTTCATCCATGAAGACCCAAGAACCCTCATCTTTAAATTATGATTTTAAGATTTCTTTAATTTTGGGTTCTTTAAATTTTGAAGTATTTAATTGAATTGGATTGTGGGCTGTACAAATTAGGTGATTTAAAGTTGATTTAAGTTTGAATTATATGAGGCTTCAATGGTTTTGATGAAGATCAAGTTATGCATATCCCGTTGCTCTTGAGCTATGCATGGGTAGTATGTAAATTAAGGTTTTAAGGTGGATTAAACTTGAATTTCTCATGAACTACTCTTGATTTGAATTCAAAGTATAAATTCTAGTACCCATGCTATTATCATTGTTACTCATGGCATTGCATGCATGATCATGGATATTTTGATGAAAGTTTTTATATGGGCTAAGTCCCAAACATGTTTATGACTATGATTTTGCACAAGTATGGGTTATGGCGAAGATGTGATCACACTAAGTCTATGATATGACAAGTATGGAGCTACTCTTACGCATAAAGCTTGACATGAAAGTTTGTTTGGCTTTTTAGCCCATGAAGCATGATTGCGAAATGTGTTTGACTCTTATTAAGTATGCATAAGAGTAATGACAGTGATTTGGCTTTTAAGATCAAGTATGCATGGTTTGATGTCATGTATCAAGTTTCCATTTTAAAAGCATGTATATGTATACGTATTCTTGTGGGATGATGACTTAGTACCGAGAAGGATTGGAGTAGTAAGTGGGCTATACCCAAGGTTCCCACTCCTTTCCTGAAACTATGTGCCACCATAGGTTGCTACAAAAATGGGAGGACTGTAAGGTATGCTTTGATATGATATGCTATGTTATGTAATTCCTTTCAAAATGGGAGACCCATAAGGAAGGTGGCCTTCACACTAAAATGGGAGGCCCATAAGGTGTGGTGTAGATTACCTTTGGCTAATAATCTTCTCCGATCCATTGGGAGGTCTTATTGGGCAAGTTTATGTTGTAGCTCACATGAGTTTGGATGTCGGTTATGGTTCCATCCCCTCTGTACTATAAGTATTATGGTATTTCATGCATCATGTTCATCATGGCATATTAATATATTGGTCTTTCTTATATTCTCTTCTATATATGTGCCCTTGCCATGTAGGTGTTATAAGTTCATGTGCACACATTTGTATGCCCGCATATTTAGTGCTTTATTGTGCTAGCCCATACTCTTGTCTACATGTTCTAACTATGTAGGAACCGGCGACGACCTCTATCTACCGTTGAACGATGAGTGATCTCTTGGAGCTTTTTTCTAGTGGTGAGCCCTTTGTCCAAGGGCAATATCTACTTTTCTCTTCCTTGTATAGCTTTACTTTCTTTCTTTAAGACTTGAGGGTGAGCCCAGATTATGTCATGGCCCCGCTCTATCTATGTATAGGCTATGTTGGACATGTTAGACTATGGCACGTTGTATTATGCTCATTTTGGGATGTTATGACTATTGGGGTTTATGTTATGGAAATGAAGTTTCGATTTTGCTTATGCTTATGATTATGGGATTGTGAATATTGGGAATGTGCTTATGTGGAAAGTCCCCTAACCCGGTATGCCCCCATAGTTTGAGTCCTACTTACCCGCCCCTTAGAAATACTTGCTATGTGCTATGTGATTCATGCTCATCCCATTCCCGGTAACATCCCCATAGCTTGAGTCCAAATTCCTGTTTTCCTTAGAATTATATGTTATGTGTTTACCTTTCCGCGCTTCCGAACTGATGATGTGTGTGATGATGCTATGATAGCTTGATTGAGGACTTTCGGGTTGTCCTTCGCCATGTCACATGTAGGCCCCACTTCCGAGTCGTGACATATTTTGGCTTTGTATTTTTAGGAGTATAAATAGGTTTTTAGGTTTTTTTAGTAAAGAGAGAGAGAAGAGATGACCCAGAGCAGAGAAAATAACACTTGGAAAACTCTTCTTTCGTGGTTGTTTCTTGAATTAATACATTGTGATTTTCTTTGAAGAAGCTTGGATTTCTTATTCTTTAAATTATCATTGTAAGATATTTATTATGCTATTCATGAACATGATTTCTTCATTAACAATGATCATGCATAGCTAAATCTACAACTAGGGTTGTGGGAACCATGAAGAATTAATAAGGTAAAATTGGATAATCCATAATTCTTGGAAAGTATTCATGCATGTAGTAATTATTTCTCTTATTATTAATTGTTTTTATTGGGTGGCCAATGTTAGAACTCGCCTAGTGTTAGTGACATGATCAAGTTAGTAATGAATAGGAAAAGAGAATAATTAACAAGATTCGATTGATGCATTTTCGTCTAATCAACCAAACTAGATCAAGGGTTAGTAATGTCACACTGCGGGGATGGATCAAATCACATAGTAAATTTACCTCTCACCTGGATCAAAGGGTTCGATAAACTTAACTTACCATTGTGCATGCTACACATTGGAAAAGATTATGATTTTCTGGTAATACCAAGTTAGGGAATCATGGGGAACATAATACCCTAGTTACATCTTCTACTGATTTTATAACACTTGCACTAGTATAGATTTATTTTGTGTGAATCGCATATTCCCCCCCTTGGGGAGATAAGTAGGTTAATCACCTTGATTTTCTTGGAATTATTCTAAGTCTACCATATTCCCTATGGGTTCGACCCTAACCTTAGTTAGGTTATATATCTTGACAATGACCATTTTAACCTTCAAAAAGGGGGTTTAGCTTGGGAGACATTAAGATTTTGGTGTCGTTATAAGGGAATACAGTTTAGACTGGTGTAATTTGAGTAATTTGGGAGTTAATCCTTATTTCCCTCATTTTACGCTTTTGTTGTTTTTGTTTGGTTTCAGCGTGCAAGTGTAGTTTATGCACAACACTCGAAGTTGAGGCAATCCCTTGACTTTGTTTGACCTCAAAATCTAAAGGACGCTAAGAAGAATAGCCCAGGATAATATGAACAATTTTGCAAATAATGCAGTAAATGCAACACTGAACCAGAATAATGACAATAATAACCCACCTCCACTAAACCCACCACCACAGGTTCTTTAAGCCGCAGCTAATACCTGGAATCAATATCGGCTTGACCCTATGGCGGTGGATGTCATGGTAGCTACTATGTCACCTCTACTGCCAGATGACACAAAGTTTGTTGTGTTGAGTGGGTTGCTTCAAATTCTGCAAAATCACAGGTTATTCGCGGGCTTACCATTAAAGGATCCACATAACTATCTACATAATGTTGTATTTCTCTGTAAGAGTGCGATAGAAAACCAGAATATGTCCATGGATGATGTTGGGCTCTGTGCTTTCCCACTGTCTATCACATATAATGAAATGTTATGGTTATCTGAACTCCCATAGAGTTCAATCACCAGTTGGGTTGAATTGTAGAGGGAATTTTTGGAGAGGTTCTTCCCGATATTAATGAAGCTAAATTTGAAGGTCTAGATCAACAACTTTGAGCAATTTCCTGGTGATTCACTCAATACCACATGGGAGAGATTCCCAAAGTGCTTGAGGAGTGTCTTTCACCATAAAATTGTTGATGAAGCCCTGGTGGAGATCTTCTATCGAGCCCTAGATGAAAATAGCCAAGCTATCACTGACATTATCATGAGAGGCTCATTTATAGATCATCCATTTTAGGAGGTTGCCAAAAGTATGGAAAGAGTGGTTAAAATAAATTGTGCATGGGGGAAAAGATATAAGTCAACTACAAAAAGTTCGGTCTTAATCAGTACTAGTTTGGCAAAAGCAATGACAAGTAAGGAATGTGATTCTAGCGCTTGCTCGAATTAGTAGCAATGTGGAGTTATTGATGAAGAAGAACCAAGAACATGTGAATGTAGTATCTCATCAACCCCCACGAGCACCCATGTATGAGGAGCCTTACTATGAGAAGGAAACTTGCTTCATTATAGATCAGGTGGCAGGTTTTCAGACTAATGTCCAAGGGTTCAATTAAGACAATTGGCGCCAAGGTCAAGGAAATCAAGGTCAAAACTTTAATACGGATGGTGCCTTCAAAGACAACAATCAAGGAGGCTATTATAACAGAAATAGGGGCAAGGATAGAGATGTTGATTGGGCACACAGAGATGATTACAAAAATGGTCTGTATGTTCCACCACATAATCGGGATTCTGGTGAAGGTAGTTCTCATATTAAGGAGACATTTAATTTCCTGTTAAAGAGGTTGACGCTCAGGATGAGACCTTGAAGGGGATGAAATCTGAAATCTCAAGTATTAATTATAAAATTGAGTCTCACTTTGTTGTTATCAAGTAGCTGGAGCAAAGGTTTAGTCAGATATCAACTCAAATGAACCAATGCTTAAGATTTACATTGCCCAGCAACAGTATAAAATCCTAAGAATGAGGGGCAGTGTATGGCAGTCACAATAGGTGGTGGTAAACAAACCATTAACCCCCCCAATGCAAGTTGAAAATGATGATGGTTGCGAGGAGAATATTGGGAGTAATGATGTTGAGATCGGAGATGCTCGTGTCAAGGATGAGGAAAGTGATACAACACCAAGGCCATAAAAGTTGAAACCCATTCCTCGACCTGCTCCTCCCTTCCCCTAGAGACATAAAAAGAATAAGGAGGAAGGTAAATTCCAACACTTCATCTCCATGTTGAAACAACTATCCATCAACATTCCTCTAATTGAAGCATTGGAGAAGATGCTCGAGTATGCAAAGCTCATGAAAGACTTGGTTACCAAAAAGTGGATTGCGAGTCAGAAGCTCTCTCAAGAGCTACAACATTGCAATGCGATATCCCCAAGGTCCTTAGTGCAGAAGTGAGAAGATCCCAGAGAGTTCACCATACCATGCACAATTGGATATGTTGATCTCGCAAGGGCTTAATTTTATCTAGGAGCCAACATCAATCTAATGCCCCTTGCAGTATTCAGGAAGTTAGGCTTTGGAGCCCCGACTTCTACAAATATGTGGTCGTTTATGGTTGAGAGGATGGTAAAGAAGCCTATGGGGATATTATATGACGCCCTTGTCAAAGTTGAGAAATTTATATTCCCCGCAGACTTTGTGATCCGTGATTACAAGGTTAATTTTGAAGTCCCAATCATTTTGGAAAGGCCTTTCCTAGCCACTAGGCAAGCACTAGTGGACATGGAATCAGACCAACTAAAGTTTTAACTGAATGATAAAGAAGTCATCTTCAAAATTTATGAGTCAATGAAGAGGCCCAATGAATTGATAATGGAAGTTTGGGCCATTGCTGAAGTCTGAGCAATCAAGTGGTCTAAATCATATCGCGAAAATAAAGAAAGCGTTACTTGGGAGGCAACCCAAGATGTGTAATGTAATAGTAGTATTTCTATTTTATTTTTAGCTTTTTGTACGTGTAGGTAGTTTAATTTTCTTATTTTTAGTTGTAATTTTTGGACTATAGACTGACGACATATAGGGTAACAGTGTGCTTTGTGAAGACTATACAAGTACAATACCAAGTCAACCATCTTGAATTGAAGAAGCAATAAGAAGTGCTTTTACGAACAGTTCTATAGGCCTTGTCTAAAACCACGACACATTCACTAACTCATAGAACACTTCCCGTGAGTAAAATATTATGCACTCTAGTCCATGAGTCAACTTTATGGCCTGTAGATAGAACTGCAGGCCATAAATGGGCTTGAGGACTCCAGGTAAGCTTTCTATTTTTGACTAATATTGAAGGTTTCTATGACTCACTCTACGAGTCATGTTCTATTATATGGATCATAGACAGGTCCATGAAGTCAACCCCCTAAATTAAGGTTTTGGCAGTCTACGAGACTAGATCTATGGACCGTAGAAACATCTACGACCCGTAAGTGGTGTTTCATAGAAGCCTGGGACTAATTACTCAACTAACTCGGTCAAATTATAAAAAGGGGGTCAAATATTTTAGCCCCCCATTCTCATAAAATTCCAAAAATACCCGATCCCTACTACTACCCTAGTATTCTGACCACTGCCCGGACACCGTTCCCATTTTCTGACAAGATTTTTGGCATCACTCTGATGACCTAGGGCTTGCCCTCTTTGGATTCTTCCTTCATTTTTCCATTCTTTTTCTCAAATTTTGGTAAGTCCTTGGCCCCAAAACCCTTGTATTACTGAAATTAGTGTAATTTGGTTGAAATTATTGATGGGTACGGTAGTCCAAATTTGATGGGTTCGAATTACCTATTGCCTATAGTATGTGTTATGTGTTTAATCATAATTGAAGTGTTGTCGTTTTTGTGAATAGTGTAAAGTGCTGGAATAGGTTTGTGGTCATGTTTTTGTTTGAATGTTAATTTGAGAAAACCATGTTGTTACATGTCATTCAAATTGGATGGAAATCATAGCTTGAAAATGATGTGTGATTGCATGTGTGTGCTTAATTTTTAACTTCCAAATGAGTGTTGGATTGTGGTGTAAATTTGTATAATGAAATTTGTTGGGGTAGTGTATAATTGTCGCATGTGGGGTATTGGAAATTTTGTGGGGATTATGTGGATGCGTAAGATTCTTGCTTTGGTGCTTAATTGATTGATTATGGTTTGTGCATGTCAGTTTGGAACACATTTAATGGGCTTAGGAGACTTAAGATACTAGAGTATTCACATAACGAGGGTCTTCTACGACCCATGGAATTATCCATGAGTCATAGTTGCCCCTCAAAGAAAGAACCAGTAACTTGGGGTTTTTGAGACTCCATCAGACGAGACCTTCTATGGGCTGTAGTTTTGACTACGACTCATACATAGGTCTTGTAGATTGATACCTATAGATGATTACTCCTGGAACCACATCTACGACTCATTTTATGACCCATAGTTTATTCTATGAGTCATACCTAGTCTCATAGTAACTTGTTTTACTATACCCTTCCACTTATGAAGGCCTTTTACATCCCGTAGTTTTCTCTATGGGTCATAAACGAGCCTTTGTAGGTTCTTTGTCACCTCTTTGGCTATCATCGTGCTTTTCATTCCTATACCTATGGGTCTAATAAGTGTGCTACTATGTGATTTCAGGTACTATAGCTCCAAAACCCAGACGTGATAAGATACAGGCCATGTAGGACCTGCTACGAGATGAGCCAACTGAGTCTGAGGCTAATGGCTCAGTAGAGGAGCTTGGCATCCATTAAGATGTGGGCGTCGAGCCACGATTGACTCGAGAAGCTACTAGACATACAGCGTTCACCCACACATTAGCCATAGTTGCTCAACCTCCCAGTCTGACAAGGGAGGTGATAGACAGAGCAACTCTATCCAGATAACTTCCACAAGAGGGGTCAGGTTCCGAAGCATGAGATAATGATGGCTCAAGTCTAAGAGAGGAGTCAGACTCTGATGTTGCAGAGTCCATCTTGGCAGCACCATCATCCCCTAAGCTTTGAAAAATAGATAGTGTGAGTGGTAGATGCAGAGGGTGTACTGAGAGGATATATAACATGATGAGCAGGATTGTCAGGCTCATACTATATTCGAGGAGCCCCGACTTATTAATACTGGGCTTGATAGTATCATAGGGCTCCGAGATACCATGGCCCGGTATAGCTTGGAGTGGTCGGAAACCCCACTGGGGAAGTACTCCCCCGCGATAGTGAGAGAGTTATACACATCATACGTCACACCATTGCTCATTCGACCTCAAAAGGGAAGGGATATCTGACACAGCACGGCTCACACCGACGATGGTGAGGGGAGTCGCCGATAATACATACAAGCCCACTATCCTTTAAGTTATATTTGGTCCCCAATATGAGGCTCAAGCAACCGCTACAGAGTTCGACTATAAACTGAGCCAAACTCGGGACCAAAAAATGATAAACGATAGAGCCCACAGGGGTTCCTTGATGAGATATATCACCATCACATTGCAGATCAATGCCAGGACCCTAAGTGGGTTTCTACATCAACGGCATCAATAGAGAAGGCATTACTCAGCTTCATTGGTAAATTTTGGTGGGTAATAGAGAGATCATGGATCCAGCCGACACATGGAAATAATACACTCACACCAGATCGCATAGTATTTTTGCCGGCATCTTTGCTATCTATGACATTAATTGGGTTAGATTGATAGCAGAGAAAATTCACGAGGAAGCATGAAGAGATTCACCTCTATCCCATTTCCTTGCTTGATCTACAGACTAAGTTTAGCAGAAAGGGCGGATAGCATACATCAGGTGGATACTCTCATCGGGTTTAGAGGACACTGGACGACAACCTAATAAAGGTTGATGGGAATTAAGTGGCACTCCAGCGAGCACCACAGCCTCCAGTCCATATGCCAGAGATGTTCACCGCAACATCACCATCTGAGCCTTCATATTCTTCCACTATTGTTTCCCTACTACTGAGGGGACCACAATTATCGAGACTGATAGAGAGGGGGGTCCTACTACTTCTATGACTCCTATGCCAGATACAGTACCCATATTTCCCATGAGCATGGTATAGTTGTCTGCAGAATCTATTCAATCCATGGCGTAGGATTGGTCAGGACTGAGACTTAGCTAATCGGGTTACTATAGCAGATTAGTTCGTTGGTCTGCTAGGTCATTTCTAAGGATGAAGACGCACTGTGCGACCACCATCGAGGAGAGGTTAAGACCAGTACATGGCCGAATATACACGTTTGAGCAGAGAGTAGAACAGAGCCGTACTTTTGCACATCATCCTAATCTGAATGAGATGCAGACGGAGATCCAGCAGCTTCGAACTAAGATAAAGTAGTAGCATTGGTACTCTCAACAGCCGACACTGCTACAAAGACGTTCATAGATCTTTTTTCCACTGAGGAGGACCACTCCACGCCTCTAGGAAGAGGACCTGTTCTGGGACTAATAATCTAGATGCCCTGAGGTGGGAGGTAGAGTTGACTGAGAGGGAGCATGTAGCATCCCTCACGCACCTCGAAATAAATTGCCTTATAAATATAATTTTCAAATACCTTAAAATCCATGTATGATTTCATGAATCTGACTTCATATTCAGTTTCAGGGGGGAAAATTGTGTAGGAAAGGGGTGGTATTTGATATTTAGATAACCCGTAGTGAAAAATAAATTTTTGGATGATTCAGGCTTATCCAAAAAAAAGTACGACCAGTCCGCATGGCGAACTTGTCTTCAACTATGAACTACTCTGCGACAAGTTTGCGTCGTGGACCTGTTGCGTCCTAGTTCAAAACGTTTTGAAATTAAGGGAAATTAGGTAATAACACAGTGCCTATATATATGGAATTTTCATGATTTTCATTAATTTTCTAAGTCCTAGAATACTCTAACTCTCCCAAAATCCTCTGAATTTCGTTATATTTCCCTCATCTAAATTCAAGATTTCTCAGGACTCATTTTAGATTACAAGAAAACCAAGCAAAGCCTTAAGTCATCCTTAAACTCTCGTTCAAGAAAACTTCAAGTTAAAGGTATGTGGGTTCCATTCATGAGGATTCTTCCACCCATGAAGCCAATCCTTCTCCTCTTGTCAAATTTCATGATTTTAATATTAAATATGTTATAGGTAAACTTTATTATGCATTATACACATGAATTGAGTTTGGATTCTTAAAGTATTGATTGTTAAGCATGAATATCTATTGAAAGATTATTCCATGAGTTAATTATACCCATTGAAGCTATGCATGTTGTGAACTATGCAAACTATGAAAGAATTCGTAAATTTTAGTTGGATTTCATGGTACCCAAATTGGGGTTTACTACAATATAGGTGGGTTGATTTGAAAGACTTTAAAGTGAATTGATTTTACTTGTCCTATGTCTTATACTCTTGAAATTCATGGTTTTAAGCATATGTACATATACCCACCATGCTTTGAGCAAGTCATGTGATAAGCTTCTATATTAATGAAAGTCTTATTGTAAGGCGTGTGAATTGTGATTATTGCAAATGTTGAAGGGCTACTAAGTATGCTATGAGCTCACGAAAATGTTATGAATGTCAAGAATACTGTGAGGCCTTTTTCTTTTATTTTAAGAAGCTTTGGTTTTATGAGCTACTCTATGACATTATGATATTTTTCATATTAAGTCTATAAGTATGATTTGAATATTCCTTGGGATTGTGACCTAGCACCGAGTGGACCTTGTTAGGTATCCATTGTCCCTTAACTATGTTTCCACCATAGGTTGTGAATTATTTGTGATATGATTAACCAAAAAGGAAGTGTTCCCGTAAGGTACATGCCACTTAATATCTAAAAAGAGTGAGGTTCCCTTAAGGTTTCAACATTCTATTATTGGAAAAGGGTGGTGTTCCCGTAAGACTCTTATTTTGTAATCTACCAAAAAGGAGGAGTTCCCATAAGGTAACCAAAAAGAGTATTATTCTCGTAAGGTGGTTGTGAAGCACTTTCCAAAAAGGGGAGGTTCTCGTAAGGTGAGTGTTTGGTGTACCTTAGCAAAGTAGCCCACTTCTTTATTTGATGTAGAGTGAACATGGGGATTCCAAGTAGTAGCTCGCTTGTCTTAATTGTCGATTATGGTCCCTTCCCACCTACGTATGACATGATTTATGAATTGGCTATCCTCATGCATGTTTTGACTAAGGCATTAATCATTCATGTCATATTGAGTCATATCTATTCACTATGATTATATATATCGTTAAATTAACGATTATGTTTCCTTATTGCATTACACTATGCATAGTTAGTAAATTCCAAGTACTAACGCATATTTTACTTGCCTATATGATCTAACCATGTAGGGATCAAAGCTCCTATTCATCCTCCTCCTCCACATGGCTAGTCAGATTATTTAAAGATTGCTATGGGTGAATCATCAACTCCAGGGATAATATCCACTTTTCTTTCATGTTTTTGTAAGACTTATATTGTCACGACCCGGATAGGGGGCCTAGATGTGACATGGTGAAGGAGAACCCGAAAGTCCTCGATCAAGCCATCAT